>WUQG02333143.1:0-85364 GCA_011317285.2 Androctonus mauritanicus | reverse complement strand
GTAGTGGAAGGAAGCCGAACACCTTCCGCTTAGGTACAAAACTTTTTGCAACCGACTGTACATATATATTACATTATACAATTTATATATGCTGTATGCCAATTAACACAGAACTTTATTGTGAAATAAAGGTAATAATAATAAACATTTTATGTAACATCATATAAATTTAAATAAGCCTAATGGGATGTTATCATCTTTGACGGTTTCAATTGATTGAAATAAATATGGCGACGGCGAGAAAACGCTAACAGATACAAAGTGATCATTAGATGCGCGAGTTATCATATTCTGTCGCAAGATATCACGGCAAGCGATATTTTTTAAAAAGTTGTTAGAAAACTCATAATTATGCGATACTAACGTTAGAACTTTAGGAGACCATCGCACTAATGATTGAATATAAAATTTTTAAAAATTTTAAGTATAGGTCCACGTATTTTGACGTACGTACATTTTAAATTGCTTTTCAATTTGTTTAATTTTCTCATATAGATCACATTAAGATGTTTAACTTCATATTCACTTTTTTTAGGCAAATGAAATCAAGTTAAAGAGAAAGTAAAGTGAAACATTTTCCCGACTTCCTATATATGCAATATTTAGGTAGATAGATGATAGTGATCAAAAGCCAAAAGTTTTCAGGAGAATAATTTATATTATAAAAGTATAGATGAGTATCTCGGGAAGATATATATTTATATATATATAATAACTATATTTATCAAAAGATTTTATTTAGTTTACTATTGCACTGAAAGTAGATGTTATTTTGATGAAGCATCATATACCAATGTGTATCCGAACTACAGTTTGTGTTCGGCTTCCCATCAAAATGACTCAATTATGCTACGAAGATCGATTTGCAGGATTTTACATACTTTTCTATCTACTTTCCAATAAGAAAAATCAATCTATTTTTCTATTTGTGTGCTCTTTGAGCGATGTAGCCATCTTTAATATAATGGCTACCATATTGAATTTCATAAAAATTTAGTATTCTTAAATCAATTAATAGAGTGAAATTCAATATGGCAGTCGTTACATTAAAAATGGCTATCTCGCTCATTTTTTAAATAAAAAACAATATGATATAACGTCACAGAGATAATATATGATTATTATTTCACAATGGATAGTGTTTAGAACCACTTGGCAAAAATGATAATGCAGGAGTGCAATTATATCGCAAATAATTCATATGAAAAATCATTTTTAGTGTTCACTGAGATTATACTGTATTAATAAAGTTCTTCGTTGTATGAAAAATTACGTACAGAGAAAACATATCTAAATAATGTAAAAAAACTAAATACTTTTAGGTATTTTTAGTGCTCGTCTTCAATCAATTGAGAAATGAACTCCTCACAGATTAACACGAATACATAAATTTATTTAATTAATTAGCATATAAAACTGTATTTATTCAAATTTATATCATTAATTAATTTTACTACCAGAGAAGAGTTATTTACATAAGAAAGATAAATTTTAGTTGGTTAATTACCTTTTGAAGCTGAAAAGCATATAGACTTAATACGTTAACTTCCTGAATTAATAATCGATTTGGTTCTTTGAATTAATTGATATTGAATGATTATGATTAGTTTACGATTACAACATTAATATTAATGTATAACGATTTTTGAATAAAGATTAATATAAAAAACTAATGTTCTATTCTAAGCACATAATATATTTGTACAATGCATTCGTGCAATGCATCTGATTTATTGCACTGAACTATTATAGCGTGATTCATTCGATTTTATCTGTATTTTGCTTTGAATAATGCAGTAAAAATTCTGTTTGTAATTTTATTCTTCTGTTAACCTTTAATCTATTCTGTGTGCGAATTCCTTCATAAAAGTTAGTATAATTGCATAATTTTTCTTTTTGAGATTTTCTGATAATTTGACGACGCTTCACTTGAATTTAAATAGTATTTAATGAGTGACAAGCATATCGTTTTTTCTTGAGTATGTGAAAAAACAGACAAATTCTTCAAACTGATTTGCATCTCTAGGTGATTTTTTCAAACAAAACATGTTAAGTAATAACTGCATATAATTTTTTTTTTAATATGAATTTTAATTTCTTCTCTTTGGCTTCAAAATGTACATCAATTTATTATACAAGCGTAAAACTTAAAAGAAATTTCGAGTATGAGTAAATTTTTTTATGATATTTTAATGACAGTTATAGTTATTTAACTTTATTTTGTATTTATTCGTATCATAACTTTAATCGTTGTAAAATATGACGATGTATTTTTTTTAAAAATGTACAAGAAATATTCAGAACTAAACTGCCTTAATATTTCTTACAGATTGTATTCAGACAAACTCATATAAACAATAGCTCTTTATATTTTTTATGTCGCTGGAGATAGTACTTAATTATTGGACTGAATGCATTGTCATCATTAAAATTTTTCGCAATATTCCTGTGTATGTGCTTTTTTTATTCTATGTAAAATCGCAAGATTGATTACTGTTTAAACTATAGAACCTTCAGAAACCTTACTGTGGAGGTGAGAATATTGAATTTGGAACGGGTGTTAGCATTATGAAATGCATATTTTTAAATAAAGATTGTCACATAAATATGCATTGAAAAGCCATTTTCAGCCATATAAAAAGGATATTTTTAATTATTTTTATGTGGCTAAAGATGCCTCTTAGTTAATGTACTGAAAATATTTATTCTTCGTAAAATTTTATGCAGTTTTCATATGTAAGTGCTTATCCTATGAATTGTTTCAACTGTTTCAGCTACATCATGTATAATTTGTCATAATTTTAGTTCTATATTAAACGTAATTCCATAAATCAGCGATACCAAATGTAAAATTACAAAATTCAAAGCCGACCCCATGAAATATAACAAAAAAAGTATATTTATTAATGAAAAATTGTTTGCAAAGTTGCATATTATCTACCAATTGCATATTTCTACATCGGCAGTTTTGACTGTGGTTCAATGATAATATCTCTGTTAAGTATAAAAAAATTTTTAAATCCTATACTTGCTTTCTACAGTATTCTATCCATTAATCTATGATTTGTATTGAAGTAATTTATGATAACGTGGCTAGAGATACAGCGATATGTCGAGAGGAAGGTATTTCTAATCTCATACTTATTGTCGGCAGGTTGGCCGATAATAAACATGAAATTTCTCTTTCTATCTAGAGAACCCGAAATAGAATCCGGATCCCACTTCTTGGAAAATTTATATGAATGATCCTGACTCTGCTCTTCGATTCCGTTTTCTACACTATCACAGCATGATCTCTCTAAAGGCTATTTCCACAAGTTATTTCTCTATACAGATGGGCAATGGCACGCTCTGTTTTTATCCCTCCACTGACCTTGTGAGTAATCAACAAATCAGAAGTGGCGTCATCTGTTGACAAAAAAATTTTTCGATATTTTAGAAACTTATTTTTCTTAATAGATTTTCATGAATTACCCTTTAATAAAACATGTTTTAATATTCTTATGAACTTTTCATTTAATTTTTATTGTTAGCTTTACTAGAACAAACTAACCTATAAGTTAGAGTAGAGTATACCGTATAATCAAACCCTAAGCAAGAAAAACAAAAAAAAAAAAAAAAATTGTTATTGATTTGTACTTTTGATAAAATTATGAAAAATAATTTTTAATTAATAATTTTCAATGTTTAAATACTTTAAAATGACTTGATATACTGAAATATTGCACATTATGCATGAATATGATACGCATGAATATGAATTCCTGTATTCTTGCTTGGCGCCATCTGCCGTCAAATTTTATACATCATACAAAACGAAAAAAATTTAATGAGATTTATTATTAAAAGAGTTATAAATTATATTAAACTTCGAAAATAAAGCAAACTTTTGAAAATCCTGCTCATCAAGATTGTTATATTGATAAAAGTCCATCCAATCACAATATAAGTTTCATTAATTTCCAGATAGGAAAGTTATTAATCGCTTGGGATAAAACCATCTTTAAAACCTCTCTACTATATCAGTGAATAAATAGGCGGCTGACCTAAAAAAAGTACCATAACTATTTTATTGAAGCAAGGAAATGCAGTGGAACACTAATTATCCCATTAAACTCTGTTATAAATCATTTGGATTAACTGTGGTCCTAGATTTTGTTTTGCTCTTTTTTTTCCTTTTATAATTATTAAAATTAAAAAATAATTAAATTGTTTATTCTACGAATCGATTTATAACGAAGTGCAGAAATCGAATTGATTCGTAGAACCGATTTGTAATGAAGCAACAGCAACCGAGTGCTTATCACTCGGTTGTTCCATTACAAATCGATTCTACGAATCGATTTCTTCTTCGATCTTGTGAAAACGATGACCCGTGCTTGTGCCTTACACTATTCTCTGCATTAACTAATTATTTCAAGTTTCTATTGCATTTTTTTCGTTTTTAATCGTAATAAAATTTGAATTAACCGTGTTTTTCTATATCCAGTCTTCAGTTTTCCTCAATTACAACAGGTAATCGACGCTCAATTATATATTTGGAATAGGATTAACTTATTACACAGAGTATGCGAGCACATGACGAAGCTCATAGCTCACATAGCTCATTCTTCGTCATTAAAAAAACTGAAAATAAAGAGATAAATTACTTTTCATTCCCGAATCTCGAAGATTAAACACAATATAGAAAATATTTCAATTTTCGAAAGAATTCGATGAATTAAGATCTACACAAGAGAAAAATTGAAAAAAATTTATACTCGATTAATTGATTTGTCTATGCTATCAGTCGTCAGTAGGCATACGAGACATTACAACAAAAATAACTTTGGAAAGAATTGAATACTTCTGTTGGAGATAACTTTAATTTGTTGCTGTCTGGTATCCCGGTGTTATTGGCTGCATAGGCAGTAAACGGAATGCAAAAGTATTCGAATATCTTTGTATTCCGTTGACCATCTACGAAAACAATCAATACTAACTATACGCAATAGCGACCAATTAGGAGATTTCTTCAACAAATATGTTCGATTCTTAAATGTATTCGAATATTCGATTCGGAAAAAGATTTTTAATCGGACTCGGAACAGTAAGCGAGACTTGGATCAATTGTAACATTTTTTTTTATATATATCCTACACTAGCTCAGTAATTTATAGATAGGTATTTAAAAAAAAATTGCATTGGCTATAATTCGTCGTTTTGCAATTGCAACATACATATCTTCGAACGGAAACGTGATAATTATAAAATAATGTATTTTCGTTAACAGAGTATTACAAATGACTTCCAGTTTGTAATACAAAAATCAATTGTTACAACTTCGTAATTTAATTTCAAAATTTATTTATTCTAGAATTATGACTCAAAAATATATAAGAACTTCTAGAATTTTTTCTTATGGTAATAAACTGAAACAATGCAGTGAACATAGTGATGTATATTGAATTAAAAAATATTTTTGTATTCATTTATTTGTTTCGTTCTGATGTCAAGACATTAAAAATTTTCCCTTTGTACTTTCTACAAATAAGAATTCATTACTTTTTGCATGTTATCATTGCATCTATTGTTAGTGGGACGGCTGTTCGTTCTCATAGTCCAGGAAACAAGTGTTCTTCATGTTAAAATAATTTTTTAGAAACATAAAGCACTTGTCTATTGTCATTTTTTAATGCGTACTTTTTTTGCTAACTATTCGTCTCTTTCTTGATATATTGTTTATAACAGGATAACATAAAGAATTTTTTAAGCCGTATTTTATATAATGATAAATTGTTTCATGTTACCACAATGGTATTATCCCCACAACGCTATTAGAGATAAGACACTTTGCAATTTTAAAACCATAAATATTCAGATCGTTAAATTAATGCGCCTTAAAATATCATTATAGTCGACATGTTTAATATAGCTAACAGTAATGGGAGAAAGACTTATCTGTAAGCCAGCAGGAAGAAAAATTTCTTCAGAAAAGAATTTTATTTTGTAGAAAACGGTTTTATGATTTTTTATTAAATCATTTTAATCCTATTACTTTATTTGGATATACAGTATAATCCTTTGTTAAAACTGAAAATATGCATTTATTTAATACTATAATTTTGTGCCTTTGATCAAAATATAGTAAACTCCCGTATAACGCGCTTTCTTATAACATGACGAAAAAATTGCGACTAGTTCTCATACAATACTACAAACAGTCCCGTATAACGCGTAGGATAAATTTTTTAACGTTACTTATCAGTTACTTATAATATCTGTTGATTGTAATAAAAAACTAAACGATGTTTAATTCGTTTCCATGACAACTTTAACAGCTTTTCCATCTGATTATACGAATCCGCGTTTTCGGAGTTTGTATTATATGGAGTCTACTTGTATATAATATTTTTTAAAATTTAGTTACTTGTAGTCTGTTTTTATTTTTTTTCCTTTATTAATTATTAAAAGAAAATAAACAAATTAATTAACATTCTGCATTCAATGAAATTTGGAACTAACGCACATCTCATTAACAATATGCGATCAGTTCTGGAACTCAGAGACAAGTTTAAACTTGCATAAAATCGTCTGATAATGCGTGTCGCAATTTTCTATAACGCGGAACGTATCTCCCGCTTTGTACGAGAGTCCACTGTATAATTTCTGATGCCTATAATTGAATTCAATGTGTTTTTATAAAGGATAGTGGATACAATAAATTGTTCTAAAACTGGAGAATTATGTCAGAAAAAAAATCTCTCTAAATATTGGTTTAAAAGATATCAATATATTCTTAATATAAGTTATGTTAGAAACTTTTCATGACTTTCAAGAATTTTGGTATGCTGAACTTCTTTTGTTTAACTTAAAAATTATTTAAATTCACAGTGTGCATCAGCATATCATAAATGTTGTCAACCATCGTTACTAGCAAAAACTGTAACTCTAATAGATCAATAGAGGAAAGAAGCATATGATAAATATAAAAAAAGTTAAAGACTGTACTTACTTTTATCGAAAAACATCACCGATCAAGCATGAAAGTGTTAAAGACAAGACTTTTATCAAAGAATTGCTGATCAAGCAGGAAATATATAAGACAAGAATTTTTGTCACAACTCGATGTATAGTCAACATGAAAGGTTGATCGATAGGAACATATTCTTTGCCCTTTTTAAACGGCTTTGAGAATTTTTATATATTATATAAAAAGGGCACAGGGTATGCTTTTATTATCAATATTATACAATGACTATGCTTTGAGTTTTGCGAAAAAATTCTTATGTTTTTCACTGTTGATCAAAGAATTTATCTCATGTTTTAAGTTTGCTTAGAGAATTGTTAAAAGTATATCTCTTAGTTTTAATTTCTTTTATGCTTATCATATTGTATTATTCTTTCTCAATTGTTTTATACGAGCATAAGAAAAAGTAAAGTAGGAGCAAAAGTAAGAATATTAATGTTACATTAATATTCTTATTTTTTTTATGAAATATATCATTCAAAATTTACTTAAAATCTAATTAAATTTAATATCTTTTAAATTCCAAATAAAACGTCATTTTTGAGTCTAATATTCAAAAAACTTTTTCGAATTTTATATTTTCTCTCCTATAAAACTCCGATAAGTTAATATTATTAATATTTTTGTATATATAATTTCACATCTCGACAATCCAAATCAGTATATTTTCCTAAAATCAGCAGAGAAAAGTATATATATATAATAATAATAAAAGTATATTTGTATCTTTAATTTTGAGATATCATATCTCAGGATACAATTACTTTTTTTAAGTTAATCGTGTAATAGTGAAAAATAATAGAAAAATAACTTTACCAAATTACATTCCTAACTAAAAAGTTATTGTTCTAGGCAGCACTTCGAATTAAATTCTCCAAACTTTCATAGAATAACTCCTAGCTCAATAGCCATTAGCCAAAAAAAAATAAAAATAAAAATAAAAAATAATCTACAATTCAATGATGTTGTTTTTAATGAAAAGTAGTTGCAATAAAATTCCAGAAATTTCTTAAAGATCGATCATGAATTATATTTTCTAACACAAAAAAAATTCTATAAATTTATAAATTTTTAGAATTTATTTTCACTACATCTGGATCCGAGCTTTCGTTTGGAAATTGTTCTATTTACTCTTTAAGTGAATATCACAGCACTCCTTGCAGTTCAATATTGAAACCAAAAATTTATTAGCTTAAATTACACTCTAACGTGTTCTATTTACGATTGTCATTAATTGTACAAAATTTTAAACTCTCTAAAATAAAAGTTTAACCATTTAAAATTTTGTTGAAATTGTATCACATTACGATGACATCAGCGCATCAAAACTGATAAAATGCAAACTGTTTAGCAGAAAATAGGTACAAAAGACTCTGGATTATCTGAATTGCGGATTAACCGAAGGTAAGCTGCAATCTGGAAGAAATGGATAATTATAGGTGTTTTATCTTAGATGCGCTATCTGAAAAATTTTTAAACGCCCCAGATTTCATTTCTTTATTATATCTTAAATAATTGTAGATAAAAATTAGAATCAAATTAAAGTTACAAATATTATAAACAATTCCTTGCTGCAAATAAACCAATTTTTTTGTTTCCTTTTTCAATAAAATATAGGCCTAAAGCATTTGATACATAAATGCATGCAATATATTTTTTAATATTAAATGCATATTGTCCCTAATTCCGATTTTTTTAGTATTTTGCGAATTATCCGTGGAATCGATTATCCGGTATAATTAATTTCTCGATTACCCTCGGTTAATCAGGAGTATACTATAATTATTATGTAAAGTTATTATAACTTATTCATCGAGTATTATTTTTCTCATAAATATTTTCTTGATATGTTTCTTATTCATAAATCATAAAAATATAATGATATCCCAATAAAAACTGCATTTTATTTTTAGTTCATTTATTTTCTATTCTTTCATATTATTACAAATATTTTCGTTTAATTGTTTTTCTCTTTAATAAAAGAGCTAGTTTTTTTTTTTTTTTTTTTTTGTAGAAATATTTTGACATTTTCTCCGATGAAAATATAATTAATTTGTACAATTAAAATTAAATATGATAAATATTAATATTTTTTATATCTCTTAGAATATTTTCAACGACGGAATTAAAATTTGCATATCAAATTTATATAATTTTATTGTAAAGAATGAAAAATTGTATAATATTTCTATTGTCCTCAGCGAAATGATTTTTCAGTTCTTTTTATGACCAGTTAGCCATGAAAGTATTTTTCTGTAACTACTACTATTTAGCAACAACTGTTCGACAAAATACTCCCTTTCCATCGATAGATATCAAATACAACTTAATCTGTAGCCTGCTCTCCATCCTATGGGAACAATAAATGCTTTTCTTCTTTGTCTACTAAGTACAATAAAACTCTTAGGATCCCTTAAGAATTGGATTTTTTTTTATTATCTCAGCTCTTAAAATCAAAAATAAAAATTGCTGAATATAAACGAAATATATATTTTTTTATTATTCTAGTAATCGATTCATTATTCCTTCAAATATATCGATTATTTAATCGATTAGAAAATATGCTAATGATTAATTAGGATTTTATATATATATTTTTTTGTAATTCCAGTTGAAATATAAAAATAATTTATTACTAGAGCTCAAATTTATTGCATGCAATTCTTGATCTGATAGAAATATAAATTATACAGCACATATGCATTAAAATATCGCTAAGTAAACGATACGTCGCTTCACGGGTATAGATTTCATAAGGTTACGAAATTATATACCCGGTATATTTAAAAAGTATTAACAGATTTCATGGCTGTAAAAAGTGTGATTGCATAGCACACTTTCTATAATTATAAAATCTATATATGAAATTTATATTCTATTCCATTTTCACAAATTATAGAAGTAGCCTATAGTCGTATGACCACACTTTCTATACTGTATGAAATCGTTGTTTAATTTTTTATAAGTTCTATAATAGAATAATATCACTTCATTCTCAATATTATACTTGATGGTTTTTCCTGGAAAAAAATAAAAAATTTATTATTCCTAAAAATAAAAATTGGAACTGAAATGCTCATATTTTTTTCCTATTTGTATAATTAATTATCACTTTATTTGTTGCAGAGTTAAATATTAATTAAAATTTTTTTCTTAAAATAACTGCTTATGATTTTTGAAACTATATTAATAAGAAATTTTTATTCTTGTCTGAATTGTATGCAAGCGGATTTTTTCATACATTTTACAAATTATGGCAGTAGTAATCGAAAATCTCGAAATTACTATATATATGATCAGCATACTTCTATGATTTTTCGGGACATCGTGGTTATAAGTTGTGTGTCCTGCAATCTAGATCAAAGCTGAAAAAAATCCCGAATTTCATCCATGATTTGGAAAATCTCGTATTTCAAGCCATTAGTTTATTTTAAAGGCAAATATATTCAAAATTTGTTTTATCTCATGTCGTAACTACTATATGATAAAAATAAAATTATTCCTTTACCATCTACCTTCTATACCGACTTTCTCAGATAAATTAAAAAATTATATTAAAAATTTTTAGACTCTGAATTGTTTTCGATATTATTTTTAAGGAAGTTGCAATTTTATATAAATGTTATTTTATTTAATAATATATCATTAAAGCTTCAATTTTGTGAGCCTAATTTATTGATTTCTAAATTTTACTTATTTCCTTACTAGAAAGGACTGTAATAGCATTATTGATAAATATCAATGAATAATAAAAAACTGAAATAAAGTTCTAACATGTTAAACGTTAAAGCTCATTTAAATAACATCCTTAACATCTTGTTCGATTTTCGAAGAATTTAAATAACATTTAAGAGTCAAAGTATGGTATAATATAAGGTATTATTAAAAGGATATCAAAGTCAGATATAAAAAAATTGTTTCCCGAACTGAACTCATAAAATATTGTTACCGTATATATACATATACATAACTGCATCATCGTATAAAATATAGAATCATTTAGATCAATTTCTGTTAATTAATTATTTCGTCTACTAGTATAATAATAACTAAAATTTGATTATTAGCTAATGTTTTGACAATAAACAAAAACTGAAAGAAACTTCTGTCTAAACAGGGTTTTATCTATCAATTTAACTGCAGGATTGCAATAATGCTAAGTTATATTGCATTCAACTCGTATAGTATGCCAAACTATTCATTATACCGCTTAGTTATCGTTTATCTTATTATTATTTAAAAAAAAAAAATACTTATTGATATGTTTACTGAGTTGTCAGTACTCACTAAGTTATATATAGAAAATATTTAACATATACAGTATGTTTATCATCTTGTAAAACGTAGTATATGTATTATATAGTGCATTTAAAACCAATACAGTATAATTTTCTGTAAAGTTTATATTTAAATTATTTAAACTGAATGGCATTAAAATTTGCAGAAAAGAAATCAATGCTATTATAGAAATGCATATATAGAACAGTAATAACTGATCAGTCTTTCAGAACAGAAAATTGAAATGCAATATAAACGTTAACTTATCGATGTAGCATTAGAACTAAAGAATTTTTAAAAATAATAATGATATTTTTATTTATTAAGTGCAAAATTCGGCACAGTTTGATAATCCAGAAGTTATCCAAATCAAAAAATGGAACTGTTAATAAATCACTGATTTTCGAGGAAATCCTCTTTTACAGTATTTTCCTTTTTAGATTTTCAAACAGTTTTTATTTATTTTGAATTTGGCCCCATTTTTCATACTGGGTATTCGATTATAGATCGAAATAAAAAGATGCATTTTTGTCTATCTTCGATCTTTAACATAAACCATCGGTACATTTGATTCGGATATAAATACAGACAAAAATTTATTACTGGAACACATAGACGATCATGGTAATCTCATAAGATTACGTCTTTCCGGAAAGTTGCTTATGAATGAGTTGTCATTCCTGCAGATCAATGAATCCC
Organism: Androctonus mauritanicus; assembly: GCA_011317285.2. NCBI lineage: Eukaryota > Metazoa > Arthropoda > Arachnida > Scorpiones > Buthidae > Androctonus > Androctonus mauritanicus. The sequence goes on along the minus strand of WUQG02333143.1, from coordinate 73,378 downwards.
GCTGCAACGAAGTTTATAGGAAGTCAAAGGTGATACCATTAATTTCGGGCCCTGGCATCATTCGTGATTCGAAAAATGACCGGAAATACGTTCTTACTGTTATGTATTAAAACCATGTAAGTTATATATTATCAGTTTGCTATTAAAATATTCTGAATTCTAAAACTCACTGAAAATAATCTCCATATCTTCATATTAAATATATAAAATTGTTCAATAATAATAAAAAAGTATTTAAATCTTGTATAAACAAGAAAACTATTTTTGACATTTTAAATATTATTAATAAATATGTCTTTATATCTGGCAACAGTATAGAAATATTAACCTTATTGTTTATTTCATCGATTATTTATTTACGTCACTTCCGCCATCTAAGAAAGAAAAACAAAAATTAAAAATAATAATAATAATGAAATATTTTAATTTTTATTGATTTATTATGGAAACATTTAAATAATAAATCATTAAAAGAAATTAAAATTATATTTTTAATAAAAATAAATAATATACTGTATTTAAATCAAAAACTAAATATTTTAATAAAATATGTATCACAAAAATCATTTTTTAAAATTTATTCGAAAGATGGCGACACTTACGATTCAGTTTTTTTTATCATTTTTAATTTTTTTTTTTATTAATTTATCTGATAATAAATGTTTTAAATAGTAAATAAATTAATTATAAAATTTATAAAATTCATGAAAATATTTTTTTATTTTTAAATCCTGATATCTAATTTATTTACATAGGAAAAAATAAAATAAAATAATTATAACTATTTTATTTGTTTTTATATATGATATATTTATATATATATATATATTAGAACGGTGAAATTCTTTAAATTGATTTTTATCGAGATGATCTGCAACATTCTGAATCGATCAAAGGTTCAAAATAATGGGAAAAGGAAATCTAGGGATCAGAGGCGACCGATCGATCAGGTCATTACTAGGCCAGAGATCTTTACTATTGGTTCTGAGTAAATAATTTTGTGGTTTTTTGGTCACTTGTGGCTTTCCAAATATTATTCGCATATCATATACGTAAAAATGACAACTGATCTTTTATTATATGCGATTTTAGAGTTCATATAGAAAAATGCATCCTCAGTTCATTCATCTCTCATTTGATCCTTGATAAATGAGATCTCATATTGTTTCTTTGAGTTTTTTTCCATTGTTCAGTTTGTTAAATGAATATTATCGCTCACTTAAATATCACTATTTCTTTTCTTTCTTTTATAGTACGAACGTTAATCTAAAATATCAAGATGCCAATCTAAAATATCAATCTTAACGATTCTTTCTAATCTTTAATATTTACTTATTCCTTCCATGATCAACTAGAGAAAGGCGGGATTATAGAAGAGGATTATTGAAAGTTATAATCGATTAAAGAAACTGATAATGGCGGAATTTTTGTAACGACACTTTGGAAAATCCCCATGGAGTTCATTATAAATGAAAAATAAGTGTCTCAACCATTTCTTTTAATTAATATTATAGCTCGTAAACCATAAGAAATTTTCGATTGCATCATTAACGACTTATAAATTTAATTTTAATTAAAAATCTACGCAAATTAACATTTCTATTTAATGTTTTAGAAACTCTTTAAATAGGAAATGTTTCTAAACAACTTAAAATTCGGTAATTAATCTCTGTCCAACTTTTCTTTTTCTTTTTTTTTTTTTTACTCTGCAGCATTACTGATAAAATGTTAAAAGTTCTGCATTTACTGATTTTTACCCTTCTCAGAATCGTAGCGAATATATTCATAATTAAAATGTCAAAGTTGAACAATATTTTTTTTTTTTTGTTTTGTAGTTATAGCGAGTATATTAATGCTGATCTGTCACTAATCCCCACCAAAAATTACTGAAGTCTAAATTTAACTAAATATATTCATAGAACATGTTTTATTATTTAAACTGTATCAAATTTTCAGTCATTTGTTTCTGGTGGTTTTTGTTTCGAATATATTTTACATGTATTTTTAAATTACTTTTCAGATTGTTTTCGTCTGATGTTTCTCCATGCTCATCTTTGAAGATAAGGAAATCTACTTCAAAAATTTCGTATTTAACAATGTATTTCTTGCAAATATACCAGAAATAATTATGTTTAAACCTTGGAAAATTATGCAGCAGAGAAAATATTCACGAAACTATATTAAAATAGCTAATATTTAAACATGAATCGTAATGAACTTCCAAAATTTCACATTCTAGTTCTTATAATTCTCCTTGTGGGAAAGAAACAACGATAAACCATATTGAATCTCAAAATTTTATCAATTGAATAAGGATAAATGTAATTAATGTGCTTTAAAGATAATTAATATATTTTCACGCAATTAACTGCAAGAATTTAATTTATTATAATTTTAATCGATAATCTGTGAATTTTGATGCAAAGAAAATTTATAATGTTTTTTAAAATACTTATTGAACCTCATTTAAAATATTTTAAAGAATTTTTAAGATTCCATATCTGCAGCAATACTTAAAAAATTTTAAAACAATGATGATAAATAATTCGCAAATAATTGAAATTAACTACGTAAATAAATATTTTAAATATCATTAAGTAAAAATAAATTGTTTTTTTTCCATCGTTCGTTTCACCAATGAATATTTGATTATCATTTTTTTCATTTGTAATTGGCTTCAAATTAGTCGGAATAACTAATGAAACTAAGGATCGATAGTCATAAATGATAATGATAGAAGATAAAATTATGTCTCCTTATTAACGTAATTTCTATATTTTCTATTGCTTGGTTATGAACTGTCGGTAATTGGCTATTTGTTCAATATGATGTAATCTAAAAATCGTCACATAATGATGCAGCTAATCTGTTTCGTAACGAAATGAATTTTATTCGTTTTGGTAAAGTAAAATCGTATATATGCGATCTCTAAATAACCTTTAAATTTTAAAGAAAAATTTCCCACGCCATGGAAAATTTTGATGTTTCTTTCAAAACATTTTTCTTCGAAAATAGAAGACATTTATCTTCTAAGCCATTCAGAAGCTCTGAAATCTGGCAGGATGGAACTGTAGCGCAAAATAGTACCACCATGTTGCTTGTTAGTTCTCTGCACAATTGAGGAATGTTGTTGTATATTTTCTTGATTTTAATAAAATATTCCGAGTAAAAAGTAAGTCTAAGTTAAATTTATGCTATTAAATGACTCAAATTTTAAAACATTTATATGTTTATAAAATTCTAACCGATTTATATATACGAATAGATCAGTGAAAATTATATTTTCTCACAAATATTTTTAATGTTTCTATGCTATTTTTAATTTATTGGAATATTTTTGATATTTAGATAAGAAATTTAAGATTTATAGAACTCATATTATGCAAGTTTAAATACACTAGAAGGATAAAATACTCACATTAATTTTAAAATATTAAAAATTTATAAATAATTGCTTACACAATTTTTAACCCTGCAACGTCGAAGTCTTTAATATATTGCCATCTATTGGCGATTTTTATAAATACTATGAAATTTATATATTAAAAAATAAAATAAAATAATTATAATTTGATTAATGTTAACATATTGACGCTAACATCTCTCGTCATGTGAAAATTCTTAAACTGACATTTATTTATAATGGTGGCAGTGACGTTAAAAGCCTATTTCTCATATTTAACGTTCCTTTGCGCGTTTACGATTATCGATATAACGTTAATATCATAATTGCGTGAAATTATACGTGTCAACATAAAAAAGCTGACACTGCCCCTGTACATCAGTCTTTCCAGCAATTATATTAGTCATGCAAGGAAGCCGAACAGCAATTATGAAATTCATTACAACTTTTAAATCTGACAACCTATCCGTGATATGAATTTTAGAAATTACTATTCATAATTCTATAGAAATAATAACATTACAAATATATATATCGATCGAAAAGAAAGTATTACTTACAGACAGAAACGTTATTTATGTAAAATTACCCCTGGTTGTTCATAAGATTCGGTTGCTTGGAAACAAGGTATACCAATGAACTAACATTGAGTTATTTCAGAAATACAAGTTATATATGATAAAAATAATAATAGATAGATTATATTTTGTTCGAAGCTATGAAAAATTCAAAAAAACATTTGCACGTTATTCCTATTCATCCCCGTAACAAGCAGCGACAAGAAATATTTGTTTTTAACATATTCTGTTTAAAATATCTTTCTATATATAAAATAAACTATAATCAAATATTCCGAATGTTTTATGCAGCTTTTTTTAATTTATTCATAGAAAGAACATTAGCATTGATAATTCGGACTATTTTTAAATCTTGAAAAATATGATAAACTACATATACTATAAAAAAAAGGTTTTTTTTACTTAAAGTTTTATGTTTTCCGCTGGTCTTAAGGAATCATAATTCATTTATGTTTTACTCGTGTAATTTAAAAGTACAGCTTGTGGAAATTTAACAAAAATAAAAATTCAGATTGAAAATATAAATATCATATGGCATAACATTTTTGTCAAAAAATTTTTCTGTTTCTATAACCGTACCATTTTTGCTTCTTCTTTATAAATATTTATAATACCTGTAAGTGTTAAATTCTTGTTTTGTTACTCATAAATTTTCTTAATCATATTTTCTTTAAAAAATAAAAAAAGTTATAATTAAATAATTATTTAAAACAACCATAAAAGTTCGAAAAAAAATATGAACTTTGTTCTGAATGATAATTAAAAGAATCAACATTTTATTATTTCAAATTAAGTTTTTTAAATGTTATCGAATTTTGGGAAGTTTCCAAATTTCTCTCTTTACTTATTTTTTTTTTTAAATTTTATTATGTTTGAAGATATTTATACTGTGTGTTATTTTTGTATTTTTCTTAATTAAAACTTTGTTTTCTTGCCAAAGCAAAAAAATAAATAAATAGATAAAAGATTATATTAAACATTTCTGGTAAAATTCACTTCAGTTTTTTCACGACTTCATCTCTGATCATTTTTTTTAAAATAATATAATTATTAAGGTTGTTTCTTATTTTTCTTCAGGTAATACAAAAGAAAACATAAATTTTCTATATAGTTGTAACACACTTTACAATAATTTAATTAAATTTTACTTTATATATTAATTTAAAAGTGTAAAGGACTTGGAAATATAATTTCGCTTGTATTTACAATAATAAATATTGACACAAATCTCTATTTTTAATCAAACATCTAGAAAAGACAATTTGTTTGACAAATATTAAACATTTTTCCTATGATAAATATCCGAAAACATAGCTTTCGAAAATAAATCTATAGAAAAATCTTTGATTCGAGAATATAATAAGTAAAGAATTAATTCTTGGTAGATTCCTTTGGGTAAAGTTCCTTTTTTCTACTTAAATTCCGTTAGCGCGGTTGAGCAAATAGTTCTTTAGATTGAAAAATCTTTCTTTCAATAAAAAAATCCAAAGAAGGATTTACTTATAAAAATTATAATTTTTCTAAGAGATTTTCATACGTAGAAATGCAAATATATCTTTAATTAGTAATTTTAATATACATATATAAGCCACAGATAGCATACAATAGAGCTGGAGTGACTTTATAAGCGCAATCGTTAAAGGCTGGGACAAGTTGATTCATCTTATCTCAAACACTCAAACGTGAAAGTCTAGACATAATTTTCTCAGAGCGGCTTATAAAATTTGCTAAATCTTTCAGTTTATCAACATAAAATTGATGTACGATGAATAAAAATTTGTTTAAATCCATTTTTTTTATTAAAATATGCCATATCAAATTAGAAAATATTATAATATCAATAGAATTAAGATCATGTCATTTAAAATATTTCACAGAATTATGCGCAATCCAAACAATATTTATTTTTCTTTATATTAAGAAAAATTTATATTAAAATATATTCGTATCAATTTAAATTATTTTTTATTCTTATAATATAATCTGTAAAGGTTTCTCTTATTATTTTTCTTATATTATGAATAAAAGCGTGTAAAAATAATTTCTATACTTATACCGAAATAAATTAAACTAAAAATTAGGTTTTTCAACAATTTTTAATATATTTAAGAATACTAAAAATATATATATATATATATTACAATAATTAATATTTCATGTTTGTTTTCTGAGAAATAATCGAAATATTAAAAAAAAAATTTAATCCGATCTTAATATAAAATTTAATATAAATCGTTTTTAAAAAAATGGATAATTAATTTTAAATATTTTGAAAAATATTTTCTGCCTTTGGCTTCGATCGATATGTATGTATAATGCGCGATTTTTTCCTTCTCTCTCTATCCCTTTGCGGTATAATAAATTTGAAAATTAATTATTTTTCTATATCCGCATAAAATTAAATTTGGAAGCAAGTCAGATTCGCTAGCGTAAGAGAAAGAAATCAAAGTTTAATATTTTTTTCCAAGAACGTATTTTTAAACTTTTCGAAAACAAAAATTGGCAAAGTTCATTGGTCGAAGGCCAATTCAAATCTAGCCAATCGATACCGACAATAACGGCGCAAACTCAGTTCTATTCCGTAAACGAGAAAAATTTATTTCATTTTTTTTTATTTTATTTATTTCAATTAATTTAAATTACAAAAAAATGTTAATTTAAAAAATTTTATTCAAAGTTTTTAAATTGCATTCTATATTACATATTAATTGCTCAGAAATGCAATCAATTCAAATAAACCAAATGTTTCAGCAAAACAAAAATAATAATCATAATAATAATAATAACGCAGACATGATCGGTTAATTTAAAATTCAAATTTAACCAATCACGTTTAACATCGAAAATACCGGAAATACGTTATATTACTTTTCAAATTTTTTTCGTTTACATCTAATTGTTATTATTATTATTATTATTAAATTTAAAAACAAAAAAAAAATACAATTTTTTTTAATGTCCATAGCTAATAGTTTCTAGCATTTTATAAAGATGATAACATTATTTTTTTTTTAATTTTCATTAAATATAAACAAATTCGAAGCATATTAAAAATAACATCAATTATTTAAGTAACAAATAATTTTTTTACATATATAATTTTTATATATATTTATATAGATTTTCTTAATAAATTTTACAAGTAAACACATCGACGAGAAAAACAAATCAAACATCCAAACACACCATCAAAGAATAAACAAAATGGGATGAAGAAATAAAAACACAGTTTTTTTGATGGAATAATGAAGGATAAAAGCAAAATAATAACAATTATTATTATATCAATGATATGTAATAAAATTCCAGACATAAAATTACAACCTAAGGAGCATATAATGTCAACGCCTGAATGATCTTGGGATCATGTTTCGAACCTTCTTTAAACTCTTCTAAGGACAGTTTGTTATCGTGGTTCTGAAAATAAATAAATTATTTATAGTAATATTATAAAAAAAATTTACTTTTTTGCCAATTAATCGCAACTCTTATTAACAAACTCCACATCATTCCTTCAATCTTGTTGACATTACATGTTAAAGGTAATGGAAAGGAGGCTAAAGTCAATAGCACCTATTGCCAACTAATACAATTGGATAGATGCTCCTTGTCAAGTTACACAAGATAATACATTTGCTGACGTCATTACCTTATCCAGTTGATCGAAAATCCTATCAACTCTCTGCCTGGGATTATCTTCTTCGTTTTCGAATCTAGTTTGTGTACCCTACATTAAAAATTCATATAATTAATTTACTAAAGTATTTATGGTTCTGGTGCATAACTTAATGAGCTTTTAACATAAAAAAAAATTGATTTTTTTTTATCTCTACAAAACAGGTGTTACTACCTATTGCTGACATGTTAGATTATTTTTACTATATGAGATTTAAAAAACAGATTAAATTTTAATTTTTTTTTCTTTTTTAGTTTACAAAACGGTTGTTGCTATCTATTGCTGAACATGTTAGAATATATTTTCGGTTTAAAAAATTTGAAAAAAAAAATATTTTTGCTATTAGTATTTTACTATTTTACGATGTTTTTCATGCAAAAAATAACTCACCAGCATTTGATATATGGCGTCGACAATGCTATACATTTCTTCTCTCGTGATGTAACCATCGTTATCGACATCATAAAGTTTAAAAGCCCCTTAAAAATACATAGATAAAAAAAAAAACATGTTTACGAATTTTTATCGACAATAAAATAAACAGTAATTCGCATTAAATACGTTTATTCAAAAACATTCAGAAGATATATATATATATTTTTCCGTGCAAACAGAGTTTAACTTAATAAGAATGAAGATTAATATATTGATAACTTATATTAGTGCACTTATATACAGTACAAATAAATAAGAAAACAGATTGTTATTGTGTTGCGATTCTACCATAAATGGGAAGTTTTCAACTCGAAAAAATATAGAAATATAAATATAATTTTTAAAAAAATTATATTTATATTTCTATATTTTATATAACTTAGACAATTTTATATAACTTTATACCATATGGTATTCTCCTACAAAATGACGTTTATCAAAATATTTTATATAAAATAAAAATAAAAACAGCAAGTCTTGCGGAGTAGTCAACACAAAACAAAACTAAACATGCTTGTTTCTTTAAGTCACTAAACCAATGCATAGGTTTTTCTTCTTTTTATAAAGATTTATTATTATTATTATTATTTTTTGTTGTTGTTGTTGTTGTTGTTGTTGTTGTTGTTATAACCTTTAAAAATTTCCAGTATTTTTATTTCTCATTTTTGAGAAATGAATGAAAACGAACAAAGATGCAGTTTTAGTCTTTTTTTTTTACTTTATAAATTATAAATATTGCTTTTTTGTGAAATAAGAAAACATAAAAAAGCATATTTTGAAATAAAATGAGCAAAACAAAAAACTATGCATCTAATAGAGAGAGGGGGAAAAAAAAGCTTTTACACAGAAATATTTGCATTAGTCGTTATGGTAGTTACGTAACTGTTACTCCAATTTTTGGGAAATTTTACATTTTTTCTGATTTCCTGTAATAAAAAATTTAACGTTTTCTATCTTAAAATAGAAATTTTCATGCTTTTGGATCAAAAAATATATCATACAATATATGCAATTGTTTACTGCCGATACTTTCCAACTGACATAGCAAAATATATACGAAAAAATAAATTTCTTCGGAATTCATACATTTTCTACGGAAAAATTCAAATGAAAAAAATGAAAAGAAAAAAAAGTAGAATATTTATTAATAAAAACGAAATGAAAAAAATGGAAAAAATAACATATTTATGTTTTTTTTTTTTTTTTTCTACATGTTCCTTCATCTTGAAGCTAAAAAATCAAGAATATTTTCAATGCAGCATTGTTATCTGAACAGAACAGATGAGATTAGTTATTTAATTCGAATAATCTGTATTTCTGACATCAAGATTTAATTATATTAATTATTCTACGGCTGTCAAATAATTCTCTAATCTAATAAATCTTTTAGTAGTCGCGTTATTAATTATTTGCATAAAATTAGAAAAGAATTATTGCTTACATTTAATTATTTTATGATTAATTCCTAGTTAAAAAAGAAAGAAAAAAAAATTAGTTTGTTAAAAGTTTAAATTCTTTCATTCAGTTAGAACTTACAGACCAACTTCTCTTCTAAACTGCCTCGGGATGTTACTGAAAGAGCACGAATGAACTCTTCGAATTCGATGGCACCATCCTATTAGAGAGAGGAGAAAAAACAAACTTTTGTTTTTTTTCAATTATTTATGCAGTTAAGTCTGCTAAATTTTAAAATATATATATATATATAAAATTACTTAAGCGAAAAATAAATAAATAATTTTTAGTAGCGATTCGATTAAAATTTTACCTGATTCTCATCAAAAACCTTAAAGACTAGAGATGCAAATTTGGAAGGATCACCCTGAGGGAAAAATTGTTTATATATTCGAAGAAATCCCTGTTGAAATTTAAAAATAAAATACATTATTATTATACACGTTTATTTTATCTAAATATATATATATTTTTTAAATTAATTAAGTACTGAAGAAGTTAAAAAATCAGTTTATCCATTAAATATATTCGGATTTCTGCCTTTTTATATATATAAAAGAAAATTTTCCTTGACATATTTTAATTATATAAACTGTGTCAGAACAATATTCAAATGATTGATGGCAGAATCAATTGAGATGCATTGAGAATTTTCTACATATAGAATACTCACTTGAGAGAAACATTAATCGATTTGGATAGAGAGTATTCTTGCCAAAATATATAATTTTTTTTTATATCTTTCTATTGTTCCATTCAAATATTTTTTTTTTTGCTTTTATCCACCGAACAATAATAGAGGAAAAAAAACTACATTCTTTTGGGAAAATGATATCAAGAGCCGGTAAAAAAAAAAAAATTTCTTTAAATATTTAAAAAATGTTTCGACTCACTTGTTCTGTAAGAAGGCCATTTGGACAATCTTTCAAAAAACCTTTATACCTGTAAATTTTAAATTTAATCTCGGTTATTTAACTTAATTTTGTTGTTTCAAACTGTAAAAATTCCTGATTAATTTAATCATAAACAGAAAAACAGCAAAAACAAAAATAAACTAACCATTGTCTTACTTCTTTCTCTGTAACTGAAAGTGTAAAGAATATAACAATAATTAATTAATTATGAACATAATAAACAGTGTCTATATTTTATAACATATAATTAAATATTTATACACATGAAAAATTGTTGTTATTAATTATTTTTCTTTGTTTTTACTACAAATTTCTCATATAAATTTATTACAACTCTTATAATACATGAGTTAATCTTTTAACTCTCAATGATAATTAATGATGACAACAGCGCATTTTTATTTTCCATTTTTTTTTTTTTTTTTTAACTGAAAAATTATTTTTCGGTCAATTATACACATCACAAATTTAACTTTATTAAAAATAATGAAAAAAAGCATTATTTTTACAAGAGAAAATACGATTATTGATTGTTACTCTGTTTTTATAAGAAAGCTTTGTACGCCAGTAATTTACTTGCTTCACTGCTGGATCGATTCTGAATGGCTCCTCCTGTGCATCTGTTGAGAATCAGATCTCTTGGGATACTTCATCCAAGATTCCGTCTATGTAAGTTATGTTTGATTACTATATTATCGATCTAAAACATGCATATACATATATTTAAATGATTCCATCCCCTTCGAATAATTTCTTTTTGGCTAAAAATAATAAAATTTAAGTATTAAAGTTTTAATAAAGTCTCCAAACAATATTCTGATTTTATTATCTTTGTGGACTTTCTAAATTTTGTTTATCTTCAATTTTTTTTTTAATTTCGTTAGCAAACAAAATTCTGTAATATTAATAAAGTGATTTTTAGCTGTATGCATCAATCTACGAAGATTAAATGCCATTTAATTAATGTTAAACGGTGATGTACACAAAAATAACTCGTGTACAGTAAAAATCAAAATTTTCCTTAGAAAATAACAAATTTTTTATACATTTATATATAAGAATAAATTACGCATTCACGTATAAATTCATACTCATCTATTATATTTAAATTAGAATGTTTTTTTTTAATATTATAATAAATATATAGGGCCTACATAATATAATCAAGTTTGATATAAAAGAATAAGTACAGAAAATCATTTATTGTATTTATTGAAAAATAAAAAAATAAAAAATTCGAGCACATTCAAGCACATCTTACGAATCTGCAATATCTCATTTTGCATATTCTGCAGTAACTTTCTTCCATTCATTGAGAGGACCGAAGGAAAAAAAAAACAAAACTAATTTATCAAGTAATATGATAACAAAATACAAAAATTCGAAATGACAAAAATGCATTAGCTTTTTGTCTATTCTAGTCTTTTTTTAATTCAGTAAAACTTATTAAAATTTTATTCTTCTCTTTAAAACTGCAGTATGTATCTCTGAATAGAATATCTGATGAGTTCCTTTAAAAAGACAATTGACAAAAAATGTTTACGGATTGGAAAAGTAATACTAATAAAATAAAATAAGATATTTTTTTTCCAGGTGAAGAAAGATTGAATTAAATTGAATCGTCTGTTTCGAATCTTTTAGCATTGAATATTTTTTTTTATATACCGTATATATATTACAGTGTATGTGACACGCGACAAAGAAATTTTCATTTTTTAATCAAATTCACGAAAGCTATTGAATTTGTTTAAGGCATTGAAGTTCATTTTTTGACATTTTTACTTCACACGACACTTTCTTTTTCGTAATTAAGCGATTTCTTTTCTTTTTTTGGGAGGTTTAAGAAAGTAAAAAAAAAAAAAACTTTCGCGTCGCGTCGCTTAGCCGCACGCGAATGATCGAATTGTAATGAACTGCGTCGCGTGTGACTAAGCAACGCAACGCGGTTCTTTACAGTAACTTCAATTCAATATATATATATATATATATAAACAAATTCACATAAACAAGAAAAAATAAGAACTTTTTAATAATATTCTAGAAATGTTTTTTTTTTTTTTCTTCTTTCCGCTAATTCGTTTTCGCTAACAAGAATGGCTTCGGGCGAAACTTAAAATTTATAAATTGCTTCTTTATTTTATTACTGTAAAATAAATTTAAATACCATAAACTAATGTTTATTTTTAACTAAAAAATTTGTTGGATTTAATGGTATTTTTATTTTAAAACGTAATAATTAAACATAAATAAACCATTAAAATTTTCGGATAAGAAAAACCTAAAAAAAATATCGCAAAATTACTTAATTTCTTATCCGATATCGCTCAATTAGCGCAGAAAATAATTTTTTTTTTTCTCTTTCCTAGTAATTTCCAACAAATTTGTGACAGATAAATAATAGATAAAGTGTTTACATTACAAAAATAATTAATTAAATGAATGTATAATATTATAATCTCAATTAAAATTCATAATTAATTGAGTTTTGAATTATAAAAAAAATGTTAAAATGTTAATTTCCTTATAAATAATAATAATAATAACAATGGTGTGATTAAAATTTATTTAAACGGTGTCATTTTTTTTTAATAATTAATTCAATTTGTAGTTTTCAAAACTCGTTATAAAATTAAAAATAAAATTATTAAAAATTCTCAAAATGTATAAAATAAATTAATTTGAATTTCAAATATGATGCATCGTTTAAACCGAGATTATAATAAAAATATCATCTTGTCAAAAGCATTTAAAATGAAAACATGATCCAAATACAGTACAATATTAAAAAAATTGGGAGGTTTGTTCCAGTTTACAAACGGATATTTGGTTGTCGTTATCATTTTCTTAATTAATTTAATGGTCAACCAAGTAGCCATTTGTAAACTGTAGCAAATATCCCAGTTTTTGGTACTATACTTGGTTTATTTTTTTAAATATTAGCTGTTTTTGATTATATTATATTATTGATTAGAACATTTTTTAAGATGAATCCGATTTCTCTGAGTAACACATCTAAAATGCAAACATGATCCAGGTACAGTACAATATTAAGAAAATAGGTTGTTTGTTCCAGATTAGAAAAGCGAATATTTGGTTGTTGTTATCATTTTTTTAATTAATTTAATGATCAACCAAGTAGCCATTTGTAAACTGTAGCAAATAACCCAGGTTTTGGTTTATTTTTTTAAATATTAATTGTTTTTGATTATATTATTGATTAGAGCATTTTTTTAGATGAATTCGATTTCTCTGAGTAACACATCTAAAATGCAAACATGATCCGGGTACAGTACAATATTGAGAAAATAGGATGTTTGTTTCAGATTACAAAAGCGAATATTTTGGTTGACGTTATCATTTTCTTAATTAATTTAATGGTCAATCAAGTAGCCATTTGTTAATTGTAGCAAATATCCTATTTTTTTAATATTATACTTGATTTACTATTTTACATATTAGATGTTTTGATTATATCATTTTTTAGATGAATACAATTTCTCGAAGAAACGACAGTAATACATTATTAAATGCTTTCTTTATTTTCTATTCGAATATATCAAAGTTCTTAAGAAATATTACGAACACTATTTATATGCCAAACTTGATCTAAATCAGTTGAGCGATACGACTATAAAAGAATCTGCTCCACAAGTTGAAATAATTCCCTATAAACGAAGAAATGTTTCGGCCCCATTGAGTTAAAACTTTCATGGTATATTATATAACATAAAAGTAGCATCTATATTTTAAATTTAATCGAAATCGATCGAAAGATATAACCTAATAGGATCGTTTATTGAGAAGCGAATCTTCCTCTTTTAACTCCTTCATTTTTTTTTTGTCTGACTCGAATGAATTTTCAAAACACTTTAAGTAATCAAAGAAACGCTTATGTTCCAAATTTTATTGAAATCGGTTGAATAATGCGATCTGTAGAAATATTTCTGATGGAGAATGAGGAAGAGTAAAAGAAAAATAACGTAAGTTATATAGTTTTTTTTATCTCAACTTTTGCTATTTTCAAACTACTCTAGTTAATTATTAATTGTATCTGAATATTTCTCTCGAATAAGAATTCCAGATCAATAATATTTAATCTGAATGAAAGTTACAACGAGTTGAATTTCGGACATAGCTGTTTCTCTTATTACAAGAATCATTAATTACTGAAATTAGCTTAGAGCCATTGCCATACATCTTGATAAACAGTAATTCAAATCCTTTATTCAAATAATGTTTTTTTTAATTTTAATTTTTTATAGATGATCTAAATTTTTTATTTTATACTATATACTGTACAATAAGTACTTTATATGCATATTTCTACTACAAAAGCATTTAATATGTAAAAATTAAACTAAATATATTGGGAAAATAGAATGGATACTGTCATTTAGAAGTTGTTATTTGGATTATTTTCATTTAAAATCGTCAACCAAATAACTATTTCTAAATTATAACAAGTGTAATATTTCAATATTTAGTTTATTTTTTACATATTAAATACTTTTGTAACAGATATCATTCAATTTTTTAGACGAAAACGGTTATTCTAAAAAAAGGCTTTCTAACGATAATACGCTAGCATTCTTCATCAAATAAGTTCTTTATTTTCAGTCCAACTGTACTGAAATCTTCAGAGGATATTAAGCCGTATAAGGTATGACTATATATTAAATTTTGTCGAAATCGGTTGAACAATGTGACCTGCATAAGAAGAGGAGAAAGAAAAGAAAAAAAAAAACTGGTGCTTTCTTAGGCACTTTTGCTATCTTCAAACTGCTGTTCTAGTTCTTTTATTACTTGAATTACTCTTTGAATTTTTGCATACTATATTCGTTTGAATACTTTTCTTCAATAAAATTATTAGATCAATAATATTTAATCTAAAATTAAAGTTATAGAAGATTAAATTTGAGCAATTAATGCTATACTTGGCTAGGAGTCGTTTAGTATATTATGTGCTGTACCTCATATATTTGAATATATTGTTTTGATTAACTAAAATTTAATCAAAAACAAATATATGATTTTTATTGACATAAAATTATTTTTATTCTGTTGACATATCAATAGCTTTACTTAATGGATTTCTCTTGTTTGATTACTGAACATGTCATTTAGTTGTTTTGAAAGGAAATGGCCACATCTACTTTACACCATTCAACATCATTATACTTAGAAACTTTATTTTCTTTATCACATATTCATACAACAACAGCTAAGATGGATTTACAGGAATTATTATTATTATAAACAAGAATTTATTTAATTATTTTTTTGTTATATGTTATTAACTGTTACATAGAACTAAGAAAGGAAAATCATTAAAAAGCTAATTTTTTAAAATCTTTCTGGTATATAAATCATTGATATGTAGAATTAAACACAGATAAATATTTTCTTCCATTTATAATCTTATTTTACTTAATATTTCTATCGACAATATTTAATTTCTTCTTAAAATTGGTTTTAGTGTTTTATGTAAATGTACCAGAATGAAGAAGGGTTTTAAGGATTATTTTTGGACAATATCATTTTTTATAAATGTTTAAAACCATCGCTTGCTATAAAATCAATTGTTTACATCATCATACAGCGTTACAAAGTCTTGCTGTTTTATAGAAATTCACTGTTTATAACGCCGAAGAGCATAGAAAAATCATGCTGTATGGTGTTGTAAACAATGAATTTCTATAAAACTAAAGGTAAAATTGATTCGAAAACATTTTTTAGCACTTTAATTGAATTTTTTTTTTTATATAAATTTGACAGTTTGGTTACAATTTTAACGATAATATAACGTTTTGTTCTTGCAGATAAAAACCCATAAATTTACAAGTTTGAAAATTATGTACGTGCCTGAAAAATTTTTATCATAAAATACTGTTTTCATGCAGTGAATCTCAATGTAATTTTATTTTAATCTATAAAGTTCAAGTTTCGTATTTTTTTAAAATGCTTTCAATAAATTTTCTCATTTTTTTAATTTTAAATATACGTTCAACAACGAAAGTAATCACAATAAAAAACATAATTAAATAATATTTATACACACACACACACACACACACACACACACACACACATATATATACGCACATTTATATCATAATTTTATACGAGAAGTATTCAAAAGCTGTTAGGAATTATAAAATGAAAATTTTCATAATTAAACAATGTTATGCCATAAACTTGTAAAATAAAAATGGAAATATGGCTCATAAAGATTTAAATACTTTCTAGAGAAAGTTAATCATTAATATTAAAATGGATAGAATCAGCAATTTTACAAATAAAATGTCTCGTAAGAAAAATATAGTTAAGATAAAATTTCAAAATTTACCTAAAATTAGAATCATATCTTCAATAAATTTAGTAACAAAAATGAATTTTTCTCTTTTCGAAAACTTCTGTAAACTTTTACTTGAAATTAAATCAACTAAACGATGATTAGATCAGTTAGAACTTTTAAAATTAAAAAAAAAAGAAAAAACTCTACTCAAGTCAAATTTTATTCATAATATTATTATTATTATTATTCATGTTTTAATTATGGTGATATACAATAAATCAGTTCCTAATTAACATAATTTAATCGCAGAGGAACACCAAATAAATTGAACAGAGTGTAAATAGACTTACATATTTAAACATAATTAATCATTAATTATCTGGGAAAGTTAACTTGGTTATTATTATTATTTTTTTTCTTTCATTAGTTATTAATTCCGAAGAGGGTATACCATGATTATTATTTTTTTTTCCTATCCTTTCTCTGCCTTTTTCCTGATTTATCTAGTCATCAATTTTAATTTACTAAATCTGAAAGGTTTTGAGAGGTAGATAAATCAATTCTTCGTCCTTTAATTATCTAGTTCCTTTCGAAATGATGATAATTATTTTTGTATACTCACTCTAATCAAATCATATTTTTTTTTTTTTTTTTAGTTCGAAGTTGGCTTTAAATCGGAAATATATTTATGTTTTTTCAAAACTTGTACTGACGATGCTTAAATGATTAAAATAAAAAATAAAATTAAAAAAAGGAGGGTATCACAGGAAGTAAAATAGGAAATTAGACAATGCCACACCTATAATATTAAGGAAATGAGTATTTGAAAGGCGTTCACTTCCTTTTATAAACCCGAGTAACGCTCTTGAATATTAATCACATAATTATATATTTAAATTGTGAAACGGAATCGAGAATACTTGTTGTCTGAGAGAAATGTGACAACAGAGAGCATAGTTGTGGTATCGCATGTTAACTAAAGTTTCTGTAAACACGTTATTTAATTATCATTAATTTTTCTGCAGATTAACCGCCAATATCCTCACTGATGTGGCATTAAAGATATTAAATCCTCTCAATGCGATCGCATACTTATAAACAGCGCTTTAAACGTGTTGCTTAAATATATATCAAACGGTAATTTTTCAATGAATTGAATTTTTTCTAAAGAGTAAGTATATTCTGATGGATATTATTGAAAGAAATATCATCTTGCGATTCTTCTATCCCCAGTGGATCTCCGCGTATCATAAACAGATGCGATGAAAAATATATAGGAGCATTATTCACTCTTGGTAAATACCACAATATCCATAAAAAAAAGGAAGGAAAAAAAAAAGATGTGTTCGTGTGGCATCGCACTGCACACCTTCAGAAAGAATCAAGTCACGCACACGTCTGATAGGGTATCAACCAGATAGCGCAGATACAAAATTCGAACGTATTTATCTTCTTGATACGTAATGATATTATTAGGCGATGCGACGAGATCTATTTTTCTCAATTTATAAACGAGAAAAACAAGATCAGAACGCATAAAACATTTATACATTAGTACGTATTGATAGCGTAATATATATTCCATTATATACACAAATCTCCTTTGTGATGTAATATAAACATAAAGCAGTTCTGAAAAACAAAAACAAACAGAAAACGAATCTCCCATTTTCTATGCATGTCCGCCATATTACGGGATTAAGAAAGTTGACGTTTTCAAATGCCAAATTTCATTTAAAAAATTCTATTGAATATTTAGAGGCAATACCGGAATTTTGAACATCTGTCATTCTTAAACGGTTGGAAATACAGGATTAATTGATGAAAGGTCAGGGCCGGCGTCAACGTCACAATCTCTACGCTAAATTTCGTAAAAATCCATCAATTATTTTAAAAGATTTTTTATCTCGGAAGTTTTAATGCCCGCCATTTTTAAACGATTGAAGATACACGGTTAAAATACGACATATCATATCACGTTATCCTTAACGAGGGAATATGTCAGTCGAATATCATAAAAATCAACTTAGCAGTTTTTAAAAATTATTAGCGAATATACCCAGACAGACAACAGATAATGATGCTCTTATAAACCATAAAAATTCGAAGGATTTTATACTTAAAAATGGATATTTATTTATTTAATTTATATTTTCTGTTTTTATTAAAGGTTCAAATTTTTTTTTTTAATTTAAAAATAGAAAATGACAAAGTTATAATTGAAAATATTTCGACTGTAAGCCTTTTGGACATTTTCCATCGTTTCGAATTATGTCGGAAATCCAGAAGAATAATTTATTTGTTTCTAGTTTAAATAATAAACGTTATACGAGGATTAATACTTCGAAAATAAATTAAATTTTGCGGATCAGAGTTTGTGTGCATTATAAAATTGCAATCAGTTTACAAATTAAAATATTCGAATTTTTAAAGTTTTAAATATCAAAGCGGTTTTTGAAGTTAGTTTCGCTGAATAATTAATAAATATTAAAACAGAAACGGAAATAAAATTTGACGTCATTACGCTGACGTCACGGCTAATTTGCATTTTTGAAACGTACAGTATTTTTATTTCCCTCGAATATGTCGCCCGATTTCCAGTCAGATTTATTGCAGTTAGTCGAAAAAGAAGGAAAAAATAGAAAAAAATATATATATAAATCATAATTTAAAATTTATAAATCCGAAAACTTTCAGAAAATATTAAATATTTCCTCTTGCATTTTTTACGAAACGGAGGATCGGTTTATAAAGCATTAATTTATTGGTTTTTGTCCTGTATGACGTAATTAATTTTCCAATAAAATTATTGGTGGAATATACGATGTCCACAGTTTAAAATCGCATCTCATTTTTCTGAACGCGGTCGTAAGGAACTAAAAAAAAAAAATGTAAGAAAAAATAATAATAATATAATAAAATGTACGGAAAAAGATTTTCTTATAGTAAAGAGATATTCAAATTCTTTAATTAGGATTAACGAGATTTTGCAAATCATCATAAAATGAATCGGTTTCTCTGCTGTATAAGCGAACTTCGAATTTACCTTTCGGCTTTATTTAGTAGTCAATGGTCAACATCGTCGCATTTAGTTACCTTGGTAACCATCCGTTCAATTCTAATTTCGTCATATCATTTATCACTTGGCGATTGGTCGAAACCAAACGCCATTCGCTGATAGGATAAAATTTGAATTAAAAAAAAAAACAAAAACAAAAAAAATTGAATTTCTTTACACGTAGCAATACTTAATGTTTCTATAAACAATTTAAAATATAGATTTTCCAACTTCGATTATCCGGCATTAACTAACTTGTATGAGATTTCATCATCCGGAAAATTGATTTTACGGTTGATAGAACGTGATAATTTATAATAAGTTCAGATGGAGAATACAGATATAACTTAAGTAAATTTGTATACATTAATTAAGCTTTTAAGATATAAAATTCTAATTATAAACATATTTAATAAGTAATTATTTGATCTGAGAAAACCTTTGAGACGATATTTATTTATTCTCTTTCTCTATTTCAGTATTAAATTAAAAACACCATTTAATTTACATAAACACAAATATTGTGCTCTGACTATAAGTTTTAAATATTTGCTTATGGTATTGAACGAATTAGCGACGCGAGTTACTTATTAAAACGGCATGTTTGTTGTATTAATCAACTTTAAAAAAACCACTAATCAAAAAGCTAAAATTGCTGAGCACATTTAGCAGAAGAAATACCATTGATTTGTAAAAAAAATAAAGTCGTTCAATAAAGCAATCAGAATAACAGTAGCGAATGATCCTGAAACCAAAAACATCGATCTGTTGTATGCGTTGGAATTTTGAACAAGAAAAGCTAAAGATAATTTATCTATGTCACTCTGTTAACCAAAATTCATTTTAGGATCGAAACCTATATAATAAATATTCATATATTTATTCTGATATCATTAAATTTAAAAAAAATAATAAAAAGAAAAACAGCATTCGAAATACAATACTTCGATATGTGCATATTTTTATAGTATTTGTAGTTATTTTTGTCAAGTGTAGAAGTTCAACACATAAATTTTATTCGAACGTGATACTAATACTGAAGGCTTCATAAACTCATTATGGTATTTGCTTCGATCAGCTATATTTTATTAAAAAAAAAAAATTAGTTATTTTAATTACGAATATCTATTTACCTAAGGATTTATTTTAGCGTTATATTACAATATAGCATACTACATAATAAATAGTTAATAAATTTTAAAAAAATTTTATTCTTATGTTTAATATTAAAAGTTTAAAAACAGCAAAAACGTTAGGAAAACTACCGTTTAATCAGTTTTTAAAATTTTAAATTTCAGCCAATCAAACGAATCTATTTCAAATTTGAAATGTAAATCATTTCCCATAAAGCTAATTTCCGTTATAAGTAATTAATAAATTAATCATTTTTGGTTGATTCTAATAATTAATAATTTATTTTAATTTACGTTCAACGGAATTAGGTGAAAATTTTTACTGATAGAAATAAATTCCCAGTGGAAGAATTCCGACTGAAATACTATCGACATCTTGCAAAAATATGGATGCGGAATTTCGACGGTTTCACAACTGAAATGAATTTTAGAAGAATAATCGACAATAGTGTAATATTTAAATCATTATTTGGACATTACTTATACATGGTGAAGGAGTTTCTTGAAGATCCATTACGTAAACGGAGATCATTAATAAATAGATGGTGACAGACAAGAAGGCACCACTTGTCAGATTAGTAAGATGGCATGCCATAAGTTGTCATTAAAGAGAACTAATTCAGAGAGGAAGGAAAAATCAATTCTGATCGAATCTTAAAACATAATAGTAATTCTATTTATTGATAAAAATCGAAAATTTTTTTCGAGATTTTATATATTTTTCTCGTATTCTCTCAAGTGGCAGGTAGCCAAATAATAACGCATCTGACGTCCAAGAATCGAACTTAAATCTTCAGTATTTAAACTAACCTTCGATTTTTAAAACTATTTTAAGAACAGCTGATTTAAAAAAAAAAAAAATAAACAGTAAACGATATACGTATTTATTAAAATATTTTTTAAAAATAAAAACATCACCCTTTTTAAAGCTATAAAATATTAATTTAAAAGATAAAAAAAAAATTCAATAACATGACAATAAATAACATTTAAATCCAATAATCTCAAACAAACAAAGAAAATATATTCGTGATTTTAATTCAGTTCAATAAATTGATTCCTAATTTTTTTTTTTTTTTTTTTAATTCTCATAAATGCGAATGCAATTATGAGAACAAAAAAAAAAGTTAGGATAAAAATAACATTTTAAAACCTATTTTAAACTATTATTAAGATTAAAATAGTATCGGTTTTTAGTTTAAAGTATAAACATTAAAAAATTCTTAAACGTTTGTATGAATGATTTTGCAATCATGTCATGCGTCAATATATTACAAGTAAACCATTTATGAACTTCACGGCGAAGAATCTGTGGCAATTTACTTAATGGGACGAGACAAGCTGCATAACGTCAAGCAGTCTGGAAATCTAGTGCAACAACTTCTTTCGTCCTAGATACAGCTATCTAAATTTCTTTTATATAGCGTATTTTCAACATATTCCTACATATATAAAACAAAAAATATATATATATTAATTATCGAGAGAAAGATATCTATATCAATTCCATCTATTACGCTTTCACCCCAAAGGCATATCTGATATTGGAGAGGAGAAATTTTAAGATAAATATACGGAGCGTTATATAGATCCTTTGTTTCATTTGTACGTTAACAAACATTTGCACTGCCTTTATATTATATTAATTTATAATAACGGCATCGATTATTTATCTGCAGAGTTTGTAATCACCAAAATCAGCGGCTAAGTAAACTACTTTTGTTAATTCCCACTTGACCTAGTTGGAAAAGACTCTATTGTAAATACTGCCAAACAGAACTTTTAAAGTAAGATTTAAACTTTATAATTACGAAGGTAAACACGGTAATCAAGTTTATAGCACACATTTTTAACAGAGATTCAAGTCACGATTTAACTTTAAATCGCTTTAAAAAAAAAATATCAAGAACACTTGTTAAAAAAATCTATCTCGTCTCTAGTATTATAAAAAGTTGATATATAGATGGTATAATATACATAAGTAGCTTAAATCTCATTACACCTCCCCATTTTCGGTCAAACCAATAAGATATCAAAAGCATATGGCAAAACAAAAATCTATTTTCTTTGAAGTATCTGTTAAGATGATGTATAGATCTCATAATCGAATATAAATTAGATAAATCGCTTAAATCTCATTACACCTCCCAGTTTTCATTCAAACATACGAGAGAAATAAAAAATATGTTTTCCCATTTTTTTAAATGTTATAAATAACTATGAAACATATTTAAAACATATGATAAAAATAAAAAATTTATTTTGTTCGAAAAATCTTAAAGATGATATATATATATATCATAATCGGATATAAATTAGATAAATCGCTTAAATCCCGTTACACCTTTCCATTTTCTTCCAAAACTATAAGAGAGATAGTGAAAAACATATTCTTTTAATTAAGTAAATGTTAATCGAATAGAATTAAACGAACGATGCCCGTTATTATTATGGGTTGGACTAACTATGAAAATCGTTCTTGTCGATTTTAATTTTGTAGAATCGGGATAACATATTTATGCATTTAATGAGACCACATAAGGTAAGATTTTTATAATAACGATATTTTAACAGTCACGCTGGGTTATGATGCTAATAAAGACTTTAGAAAATGTGAATACGACTTAATGAGCTTCATCAAAATAGCTTCCATTATCAAGAAATATTTATAGACACTTTGGAAAACGTAATATTCCCCCCTCTTTAAAGTAATAATCGTTTGGTAAATAACTAAACAGGAAATTACACAATGTATTTTTTTTTTATGCCTCTAGTTGATTACATAACTTATACGAAACGGATTTTTTATAAACAAATTCGATATAAAAATAAGCTAAACATGGCGACAAAATTGGACAATCTTACTTGTTTAAAGAATTAAAAAAAAAAAAAATACAAGAATGTTTCGGCTGATAGATATATAAATAGATATATAAAGTTTGGAGAGTGTTACTTACAGTAGGTTTCTTTGGCTAATTTAGCCACTACTTCCGTCTTCAATTTACTATTTCCTTTACCCATAAGTATGGAGGGGTGGGCTTGGATGAAAGGACACAACCAGCATCACACGCAGACATCGGACGCTGCCTGAACGGTAAGCGCAAAATTCTCACTGGATCTCACATCCCATCATGCTTAGCGAGAGTATCGACTATTGAGTGCTAGTCTGAATTTTTCAAACGTTTTACTTTTACTGTCAGTGTTATCGTATGAAGGATGTTGCACAATATGATCAGTATTTTCTATTTGCTGTTGATCTTTTCCAAACTAATTTTGTCTTTCTTTTTTTTTTTCTTTTAACTCCTTACATCTGTTACATTTTTATCTGTTGATTTACGACATGCTATGTAATACGTTTTTAAAGGAAAAACTTATATATATATTATTTTTTAAATCGATTTATGTTAATTAAATTTAGTGGTTTTGATGTTATGCTTGTGGTTTTAATATATATATATATATATATCCATATTTTTTAACTCTTTAAAGTATGTATTTAATTAGCGACTTGTAGAATTATTGAAGATGTTTTTATATATTTTAAACTACATGAAACTATAAAAAAAAATTTTTTTTTGAGTAATGAGAATTTAATTGGAATCTTTTCATAATTTGGGGTAGACTGAAGAGTTTTATCAACATTGAATTTTTCGATATTTATTTAAATTCCCTTGGTTAAAAAATAAAAAATAAAACTAAATTAAGAATGTCTTTAATATTTTGGATGCCTTTTGGATATTTTATTTTTTTCAATCAAAAATTTATGGCAGTTTTTTGTTTTTGCAGTTTTTTACGATGACACTCTTAGCAAGCATATACAAACAGAATTTTATGGAATTTTAAAAAGTCATGCATTTCTCGTAATCGATTATTAATCGATCTAAAAAAAAAAAAAAATTGAAATGAAAATCGATTAATAATTCAATATAACGAAGGAGAATTTATTAAAAAAATATTTTTAAATAAATTCATATTCATTATAATATCGATGTTTGAACTCGAATTCAATTTTATTTATTTGTTTTTTTTAATTGTTAATGATTTTATTACATAGATTACATAGATAATTAGTTACGAAAGAAAAAAAATAAAGAAAAAATTAAAGTAGATATAATGTATTTTTCTTTTCAGCAGCTATTGTTAATATACTCGACTTTATTGCCATCTAGTATGAAAATTGTGAATTATTCTCATTATACACAATATATACCGTATATTGTTAAATAAAAAAAGCATAGTTGTAAAAACATAACAAATACTTTATTATAATATTAAATGACAATAAAACTTCGAATTATTAATTATTATTATTATTTAAAAAGTTTTAATTTTATTTATAAATTCTTATTAATTTTATCATATTATTTTTTTAAGTAGCTTATAAAATATATAAATGCTATAATAAATAAATAAAATTAATATTTAAAGAAAATTTTTCGCAATATATTTTTTATATTTCTTTTTAGTTATATTAAATTGTTATAATTTTTTAATAGGTGTCATAATCTTCACCAGATGGCACTTCGTATTATTTTAAATAATATAATCAACTATGTGAACGTAATATATAAAGTGGTAGTTTTGTTTATTTATTTTTTCTTTTGAAAGTTTTATAATTTAAAATATTCATGTGAAAATTCTTGCATTATTACGTTTTAACATATATATATATCATAATTTATTTTTTGATCGTAAGAAAATTTCTTCCTACAACAATAGAGTTTCTTCTAAATCATAGATATAGACAAATGATTAATTTTACAACATATATACATCATAAGTTTTTCAATATACAGTATATGCTATAAAAATATGTAATGTACTGAAAGAAGTCTAATATTATGGGAATTTCGAAAAAACTGGTTAGTATTCTACTGCCACATAATTTGTAAATATCGCACATCATCAAACTCAGTAAGGTATAAAAAGATGTCACAATACTTAATCAGCAAAACTTTTTAATATTTTTAAATGTTCAGGCACAGGTAGAAAATTTTATTTGCTTTATCATTTATAAATGTATCTGTAGTTTAAAAATATTTACGTTCTAGAATCCGATGTAGTTAAACATTTACAAATGTTTTTATCATTATAACTGATACACGTATCGTCTCAATCTCCAATTATTATTATTTTCTTCAAGTAAGTATTTCGTTATTATTCTTTTTAAAATAGTAATCCTCTATTTTATGAATCAAAACATTTTGATATCTTTCAGCTATTAAAAATAGTAAAACAAAACGGCATTTTCAATGGCTTATTACGCAAAGGCGCATTGATAACTTAAGATAGTAAGTATTATAAATAATACTTTAGAATTATATTTTTATCGTTATAGTTTTGTTATTAAAATTTTAATGCCTTGTTTTTAAATCTGTATTTTTATTATTTATATTACTATTAAGGAAAGACACGTTAATATGCTTAAATCTATTTCGCTTTAACGATAAAATCTTTAAAAATTATTATTTATGTTTTATATAATTGTAAGAATATTAACATTATTAAATATAAGAACCAGTTAGGAAAATCACCCTAAAAATACAAAAATTAGGTTTTGTGTTTTTTAAGATGATTAAAATTCTATTCTTAACAGATCGCGATCTTATTCTGTCGCGGAATAAGAACTGCAAACTTAATCTATGTTTAATATAGTAGTCTAAATTTTTTTAATGATTTCACGTTATAATTTATTTTATTTTTTTAATAGATGGATAGGGGTATGATTAATATAACTCTACAGGAGATTATTACTGATAATGTCCCAAACTCAAATAATACCGATCTTCGAAGATTGTATCGAATCTCTTATGGTTTAGTTATACCAACGATAATAGCTTTCGGACTGTCTAGCAACATCTTAAATTTAATCACTTTAAACAGACCACCTATGAAAAAAATTCCCTATTTGTTCATCAAAGCGAGATCCATTACTGATTTGTTAGCCATGCTAGCCATTATACCATTCACCATACAAAATATAGCACCGGATGAAGAATGGAATAACTATTACATAGTTTTTTACTTTTCAAAGTTACAATTATTAACAGTCAACTCCTTATTAGGGAGTAGTTCACTATATGTTACAGCATTAACCGTGGAACGATACTTTTCCATCTGTGCACCATTGACAGTTCTGTATACTAACAGGAAAAGAATGTTAATTATAATCGTTTTTATCCCTATGATAACTGTACTTCTTCACGTGCCTTACTCGCTTAGTTTCGATATCGAATACGATCACGATACTAACAACGTAACCAGATATACGTGGAAAGACGATGACAGAACAAAAAATGCCTTTTATAAAGTCTATCTGTTGGCTTTACAGGCGCTGTTTCGAATTGGACCGACCTTTTTCATCGCGTTTCTTAACATAAAGATTATCGTGGAGTATAGAAATGTACTGCATAAACGACTCAATTTAAGTAAAACTAATTCTTCTGATCGTATTAAAGAGGAAGAAAGACGACTGATGTTTCTTCTTTGTGGAATGTCTCTTATGTTCTTCATATGTAATACTCCAGCTGCCGTTTTGTCTGTTATGGTAAGAGATAGTTTCCAAAAAAACTATGATTTTCAAATGTTTAGAATTATTTCTAATACTTTAGAAATTAGCAATGGTGCACTTTCCTTTGTCACTTATTTAGTTTCTTCTCGGGATTTCAGAAAAGTTGCTTTCAGCATTAAAAATCCTTCTTCAAATAGAGTTAGTAATGTGAGCTAAAACTATACTCCTTTATGGATCCATTGTACGGTCGTAAATAGATCAACTGTGGTCAGTTCCGTGGCTCAGTTCCTTATATTGTGTGGTCCAAAATTTATATGTAACGAAACTTCTGAATTTAAAACAACTCTCTCACCAGGGTGGCTCTAGGTCTCTGTCACCATCATACCTGTCACCCTAAGCAAAAGAAATGTTTGCCATTTCATATGAATTTCTTCTCGGTTTATTGACGGAACTGCTGTGCCTGAAAATGTGCTGCCTCAAACACGTGCTCGCTTTGCTTGACCTAGAACCGAACAGCATGCCACACAAAATGTTATGGTCAATTTAAAAATTATATTCGTGCAACATACAATATGTAACAGTATTTTAAATTAATAAAATAAACTGAAAAAATGGTTTCTGTTTCAAATAGAAAAGAGAAAAAAATCGCTGACGAAGAACAAAGCATTTCAGTAATAAAAAAAATATTCAACTAATTCTTTGAAATGAAAAATGAGCCAGTTTTTGTACCGAAAAAGTTTAACAACAATACTCTAATTATTATATTATTTAACCGTTTTATTTTATGTTAATCGACAAAAATTGCATTTTTAAAAATTTAAATGATAAGTAACTGTTTTGTTCACACAGTTAACGAATTTAAACATTTTATCTATTCTGGTTACTAATTAAAACGTTTGGATGCATATAAGCAAAAATAACATTTATCCTAACTTGGTGCATAATTTGTTTCTAGTTATGTCTTAATAGTTTCATAAAACTTGCAACGAAAGTACTCTAGACTAGTACTATTAAGAATGTTATCAAATTATTTTATGATGCTAAATTCACTTTGAAAGGAATTCTTTGACACTCGATGTTAAAAATTTAGGCAAACTTTATTAATCTTGTTTTATGAACAATTAGATAACTTTTTCTCTTTACTTGACAGAACGCAAAAATCATAATAAAGAGAGAAATATAAAATTGCTTTAATTTTATTAAGGTAACTTACTATTCATATCTGTCGAGATTTAATCGAATTTTGTTTTTTTTCTTTCTAAAAAAATGAGATTTTTGATTTAAATTCTTATCGATCATTAAGCAAAATTTTTCGCCATCTACTGACGATTTACATATAAATTGTAATATTTATAAAATTATTATTACAGAAATTTATATTATATTTATAAATTTCTTTAATAAAATATTATATATATAATATATTATTAAGTAAAATTATATATATAACATAAATTGAAGATAATAATTAAAAATGTTTAAAAAATTTGCTAACAATGTATATCAAGTTAACCGAATAAAAATTATATATTGAAACATTAAATGTGTATATCAGTAAGTTTATTTATTTAAAACTGGTAAATATTTATCAAAATAATATTTTAAAATATTTTTACACTTAAAAAAAATGTTTGAATTTTTATTACAGTATAAAAACTTGGTTTTATTGCATTAATTAATAAAAACAAGTTATCATTATACACCACCAGATGGCAATAGATATCATATTAGAATAGCGATGTAAGAGCAGACGACACATATTTACTTTTTAATTTTTATTGTTAAATTTTAATAAATATGATTGATATTTTACCGAATAAAATTAAATTTTCGTTATTTTGAAACACACACAAACATGATATATGGTATTTAAAACATTATTATATGCATATATATAACAGCCAATAATAATGTGGTGGAAAACATCGCGTGATAGAAAGTCCTTTCGCTGAACTAAAACCAATAAAGTTAATGATTGTATTACATTGTTTTAATTTTATTTATGTATGTCGTTTGAATTAATTAATTATTAATTGAATTCCGAAGCATTTACTATCAAGTTACATACCGATAAAAATTATGTTAACATATAAATTGTCATTTGATTAGTTAAATGGCGTTTAAAATATTCATGTAATTTTAAATCAATTAAAAAATAGTTAAAATTTCATTAAATGATAAATATTACATTTTTTTATTTTATGAAAATTTCGAAATAAAATTATTCTACTTTGTACTGTTTTCTTAATATTTATTACATAATCCATGATTTTTAAAAAAAAATTCCTTAAAATTCAAATTTTTGTTGAAACATACTGAAAGTCCGTGAATATGCTGTTTAAAATCAATATGCTCGGGAAAATCGATATTATTATTAAATTAACGCATACCCAAACTTTACTCAAAATTTTAAGTGAATAAAGTATGGTTCTTATTATTTACGGATTTTTTTCAGTAGTGTTAAAAATAGCGAACGTTCAGCCAGTTCTCGGGGTTTTTTTTTTTCGTTTTTTTTTTGGTCTGTGTTTTGATCACAACAACTTTAATAAAATTGATCCTATCAACTGAAAACTCTCGATAATAATTATATATATATATAAAAAGCTTAATCGGATTCTTTAGATCTATTCGTATACTGTATAATCGATAAAACAGAAAAAGTCAGATAAAATAACGCAATCCGAACTAAATTTTTGTGTAGATCTGGGTCAGAGATAACGACTTAAACAGAAAATTCGTAAAATTAAATAAATAAAGCTAAAAATCGCCAGAAATTCAAGAATAGTATAAATTGCACTCGAAAGTACGTTTCCTCTATCAACGTGTTTTATTTTTTATAATATTTCGTCGATTTATATATTTTTACTTAGATAGAATGTTTTAATCGGATGATAATATTTTTTAATGATATTTTTCCTGATTAAGTTCTTT
Source organism: Androctonus mauritanicus (assembly GCA_011317285.2). Taxonomy (NCBI): domain Eukaryota; kingdom Metazoa; phylum Arthropoda; class Arachnida; order Scorpiones; family Buthidae; genus Androctonus; species Androctonus mauritanicus. The sequence goes on along the minus strand of WUQG02333143.1, from coordinate 42,989 downwards.
TATGTCGACAATACTTTCGTCTAGATTTTATTTCCGAAAAGTCTTTTTCTTTCAAGTTTATAATATTTCTCGATTATTCAATAATTTTTCTTGAATAATATTTTTTACTCTGACTAGTAATTATATTTTAATCTAATTGCATTTATTATTTGATAAATATTTGCATTATACATTATAGCACAAATAAAAATAAGATACATAATATAACTTGATATAACTTATACATATATACTGACTGTTTCAGAAGCATATATAGAAAGTTTAACGAGTAATAGAGAATGATGAATTGAATCAAAAAGTCCGTAGTCATTTTTCAATCAAAAGCATAAAGAAAATGGAGCTTAAAAATCTGTGACGTCACTAAATTTCAGACGACGACTAAATGATAATTAGGATAATTGTAATTTGATTTAACTATTATTTGAACCTAATATTTAGTATTATTTATCTGTTTATTAAAAGAAATTATTTTATTTTTAAATAAGCAAATTCATTCGAGACAAAAAAATTTGAAATTTTTCATCCAATGAATTTGAAATAAAATTTTTCAAGATTTGATGAAAAGTTTTAACGAATTAAATTTTATTTATTATTATTTTGAAAAATTAAAAAAATTCGGATTCATTTTTAAAATTTTATTTAAATTTTCATTCAATGAATCTGAAATAAAATTGTCAAAAAAAAAAAAAAATTGTTTGAATAAGATTCACGCATCATTTTATGAACTTCTTGAGAATTCCTTACTTTAAATTAATTTTTTTAATAAATAAATTAATCATAAAATAAAATTTAAATTCAAAAACCAGTTAATTAAAATCAAAATAAAGTGATTTTCATAATAACCACCTAACGTTCGTTATAAACGGAAGTGACGTAATAAATTTTTCAAGCACGATTTTATCTAAAACTAAAATTTTGAGAGAAAAATGATTAAGACATCTCTCGATCCAGATTATCCTTCTGTATAAGTCCTTAAAGACATACATATATAAGATTTTGATACATCCTGCCTGTATACCTTGTTATAAACACTATCATACAGTCTGTAATACACGCTATGTTACTGAATATACTTTTTTACTTACAAGTTAGATAATACAATATTTTGAATATACTGTACTTTCTTATCATACTATCGAATGCTTTTTTTTATCGTTTTAGTTAGATTTTTATCGTTAATTAATGCAGTCCTATTTATATGACATATTTATTCTTAAAGAATATTATAGAACTTTTTAAACTTTTATTTGAATATTTTTATACTAATTATTATACCTTTCAATAAATTCTCTAAAAATAATCAAGTTCTATTATTTTATACATTTTGTATTTTGTATTTTATTTTTTTTTTTAATATTCATCAAAACGCGCCACTGTTTTTTTCTTTAGGAGGGAACAATATCTCTTTGGTTAACTTCCTCAACAAATTATTGAAAATTACAATACAACTTTCCTTAATTAGTAACTCGATAATTACTTCATCTATATTTATCATCTATCTTTAATTCAATGGAACAAATGGAAATTTATTCGTAAATGATATACAAAATATTTATTTTTTTAATGTAAACTTTTTCCTTCTTTATTATTTTGTTTCCGATTATAAGACGTGAGATTTAGATTCATTTTCCTCTTAATATCGACTTCCAAATAACACAGATGTTACTGAAATTCTTCTCGTTAATATCATCAGAACTTCTTAAGAACTTGTGAAACTGTTATCATATAAAATCATTATTATTCATTCTACTAAAATAAAAATTTTTTCCTGAACATGATTTAATGCATATCGAATATCCGAATGATTTCAGATTAAACTTTGTCCCGAATATTTCTCAGTCTGTTTGTTTCAGCACCAAATCCCCATCAACATACCTTTCGCATTGAAAGAAAGTGAGAGTTATAAGATTCACTACGATGCTTGGCTTTATGTCCCCACCAATTTTTGAACTAACACATATTTTCATGATATCTGATCATGAATCTATATAATCATGAAATCTGATAGTGATACTCTGCTATTAAAATTAATTATGATTCTTTAATTATTTAAAAATGGCGGAAGTTCAAATTTCTCCGTTACCCTGTTAATATCGTTTGAATCGATTGATGGATTTTTATATGAAATGTAGCATTGAATAGCATTAATTAAGTTATTGAATTAGCATTAATCTGTAACTTCAACAGTTTCAAAATGGCGGGTGTTTAAACTGAATTAAACATCCGCCATTTTTAAACTGTTTAATAACTTTTGATATACCGGTATTTGATTTGATATTTATGAAATTCAGTAAAGAAGTCGTATCTTTGAAATTATTTAGTTACATATTTTATAATTGCGAATTGTTAACCCTTTAAAAATAACGGAAAGTAAGGTGATTAGCTTTTCTAAGAATTGCTTGTTAACCTACTTTTAGAAGGATGATACTTATAAAATCATTCTGCTTTTGTGTTCCTACTAATAACTTTTGAAATAATCAGTACATTTTTATGGAATTTGTTAATGATATTCCTCCACTAAAGTTAACTTCGATGCCATATTATGTAGCCCTATAACTTCAACTATTGTATTCAAAAATGGCAGACATTCAAACTTTTGAGGTATTCGCTTGATATATCTCAAAACATTTAATATATTTTTATGACAGTTAGCAGGAAGATCAAGTCGTTGTAGTTGATCTTGATGGCAAATCAATTACCCCTTTGTATTCAACCGTAAAAAATGGCGGACTTTCATACTTCAGTGGTTTCTCCCTAATAATTTTTAAACTATTTGATTCAATTTTATGAAATTCGGTAAATAAGCAAATTATTAAAGTAAATCTTGAATTAAGATTAAATAATTCTATAGCTTCATCCATTTAAAAATGGCGGGGCTTTCAAACTTCTGAAATGTTCTTAATAACTAATTTTAATTATTTTATAATATTTGATAAAGTGGATATGCCATTGAGATAACTTTGACGGCACACATTTTAATTCCTCGTCTTTAATCATTCAAAGATAATGAACAGCTAGTAAACTATACGATTAGTTCCCCCCCCAAATTGCTCGCTTTTAAAGCAAATCTGCAGTTACTTCTTTAATGATATTCTCTTTGATGGTATCTTTAGTATGCAAAAAAATCCATCAAAACTTACAATTAAAGTTGTTTAATTTTTTATTTTTTTTTTTTTTTGTCTGATCATGAATTTTATCTAAGTGTGGAATTCCCGATCAAGATTCCATTTACGAAAAGAGACGAAACTATTTTATGAAAGTGGTAAAAAAATAATTTGGTTACTTTTTTCTTGACTTTCCTAGACAAAATTATAAAAGATACATCAATGAAATTTAAGATATGCGTGCTGTTTAATATTCAAAAACAACTAATTAACTTTAGTAAAAATATTGAATGAAACTTATATCATATTACGAACTACAGTATGTGTCTAATTAACGTGGTTTATAAATAACATGGTAATTATTTCCCATTAAGAAACTTAAATATAAATAAATAAATACCTGGTTATTTTTTTTCCTGCATTTATGGAACGTTATCAAAATCAAAATCATTATTAATATGAACGAAAAAATAATAGAAAATTTTCAGTGACGAAATACGATGTTTCATGTATATAAAAAAACGTAATGAATTTTTTATTCTCACAAAAATATTCTATAAATTTTAATATTTAAAAACTATCTAATCTTTTATCTTATTTTTCTTTAAATATGTATCTGAATTTTATTAATTTAAATATGTTTTTTTCTGACATCTAAAAACGATGATAAAAAAAACAAACTGTACGGTTGTGCAACAGCATTCAACAGTGCAGATGCAAACTACCGTATAGGGCCCCCTAGCTCCGATTTTTTTCATTGTTTTTTTTCTAGAATTTTTAACAATAGATGCGATTCTGCCATCGCTTGTAAGTTACTTGCAGAAAATAAAACATTTAAGCAATATTATACCAAAAATAATACAAAAAAATGAATTTTTTTATATATAATATAATATACGTATTCTTTCATAAAAAAATCATAGACAAATTGATAATTTTATACGCTTAATATATCGACATAAAGTATTAATCAGTATTCTATCGTATTTGTTTTAAAAATTATAACAGAAATTTTGTAAAAAAAAAAATTTTATATCCGCTATTTTGGATTATTTAAAGGTATTCGTATAGAAACTATGTCATCGTGACTTTTCTACTGAATTTTACAAAAATATATCAAGTAAATTTGGGAGTTATTAAAGTAACACATAGATAGGCGATATAGTCTTCGTATGACCCTTAAAGTTTGCTACAGAATATTAATCATGTAATGGAAAACATTTAAAATTTTACTTCTGAAGATTGCAGAAATTTTTAGATGTAGAAAAATAACAGGTTTTCGACAATTGTACAGAATTTTTTATCCAAAAAAAATAAAAAAATAAAAAAATATTTCGTAACGAAATCTCTGCATCTGTCAAAACAACCTGTCTTTTATATATATATACAAAACATCTGCAAACTTTTTTTATACATATATATATAAAACTCTGAAAATTCATTTTATCTTTTAAGTTACCTGACGTTTACAGATATAAAGAAGAAAAAAAACCGATAAGGAAACTGATAGAAAAAATAAATATAGGCTATATATATAAAGAAAAATTGACATCATTATTTTATTTTCTAACTAAAACAAAAAGATGAATCACCAACATCAAAAATAATATTAGTTATTATTTTTCGCTATTTAAACACGAAATAAACAACGATATATCTCCTTTTTTCTTAAATAAAATCAATACTGTATTCTATTATTAGAAAATTACGGTATGTAATATTTGGAAAATTATCCTGTCAAAGCACTGAAAGATAAATTGGAAAAGAAAGTCAAGAAGAAAAAAATTTTTTATTATTATTTGAATCACGTATCACTCTTTTACGTTCCATGAACCATGAAGTAAAGAATGCTTTTGACGTTTGCATGCTGTGTGTCAGGCGGTTATGCCTTTGCGGCTTATAACATATGTATATGAATAATATATGTTTGCTTTACATAAAAAGGTAAAACGCTTTTGATTACATTTACATATATACTTTTTGATAACTATCTTTCCAATCTGTCATGTTAAACACCGTTTCGAATAACGGAATAGAGTTTACATAGCGAGAAAATGGAAGGAAAAAAAAATGAATTAAATTCCTTTTGGGAAATTATGAATGGATACATTTTATTCCATTTATCATAAATACGCGTCATGTATAAATGATCAAAAACTCACGGTTACAACTTACTAGAAAAGTAAAAGAAGAAATTAGATTATTTTTTTTTTGTTTTGTTTTTATCTACGCCCTTTCCGAAAACAGAAGATAAAGCAACTGTTTTGTTTGAATTTGAAGCTCCTGAACGTATTACAACTTTTTTTTTAGTGTTCTGAATGTGGCTTATGTTATTTTTGAAGTTTGAACATGATTTATTTACTTTTCTAAATCTCCTCGACATGATTTGTTTTTGTTTTGAAACTTATAAACACGAGTAAAACTAATCTAACGCTTTAAACAGGAAAAATATTTATTACAATAGATAAAAAAAATTTTTTTTCTATGCCTTCAGTGGATCATCGTTAACTAACGATGACTTACTGAAAGCATCCAAACAATTTAACATTTTACTCGTGTTTACAAGTTTCAAAACAAAAATATGAAGGCTTCCAAAAATTTAACATTTAGAAAATATTTTTTGTTATTTCTGAATTCTTGTCGTATTATTTTTTTATACGTTTTTAACATTTAGAAAACATATTCTACACTAAAAAAAAATTTATTCTGATGAGCACGCACAATTGCCTAAAAAAATCATCGTCTCTATAGCTGTCACAATTGAAAATGATTTATATAAGTTATTATTATTTATAGTCAATTTTATGAAGTATTTTGTTAGAATTATTTTAAACATGTGAGATTTCGAATGCAGATCTTTATATATATGTAACTATATAATAGAATGTCCTAAAAATAAATCAGAATTTAAGCTGAATCTTTAATATGCTGTACTGCATTATGTATAAAGGCTGAAAGTTACTAAACTGTTTATAATGCACGGATTTCAAAGCGTTGTACTAAAAAAAAAAAAAAAAAACACAGTTCAGTTCTATCACGCATTTTATCAGTCACGAAAATAATCAAACATCACGATTTGGCTCCTATACTATAACTCGCGTGAAAAATCGTTGAGGTGCGAATTAGGTATTTTTTCCATACCCCGCTTGTTTCTTAGAACTATTTATAAAAAGCATAAAAGTGCTTTTTGAATTAAAATTGTAGATATGCATACATTTAATGGGACATTCTACAGTTTTATTAATTCGAAGCTCGTGAAACACGTGAGGTTATGCAACTTTCAAATATTGAATTTCTCCCAAGTGTGCACAAGGTCTGATTTTTCGCTCAAGGTATGCTTATGTTTCACCGGAATGAAACGAATAAAAATAGAAGTCCTTGCTTAATTTAGGACGGTTAACAAAGCATATCCTTCTTTTCTCGAATTCTAATATAAGTTAAGTAATATTACACTCGAGAGTTGCTATTTTAAAGCGCTGGAGGCGGACAAGTCTTCTGTTCTTCGTGCGGTATCATAATATCCCATTTTTAGCCCCTCTGGCCCGAAACTTTTCTCGAATATGTTATTTCTACATTCGCGATAAAATATTTAACGCGTCCATTATAAACTATAACGTTACTTTAACTTGGCTCCAAGACGAAAGTTGTTATCGCACCAGTCGCATAGACAGCGAACTGTGCGTGAATAATTTGCTATTGAATTTCCATACCAAAAACTCTGTTTTTTTTTTTTTTAATATAGATACTATCGACTATTATGTGAAGAACTAGCGCAATTAAGAACAAATTTATTAATATAATCGAGCTTGCACAAATCGCGTTATACTTTTTCGAGCAGTTTAGAATAATTTTAATACCTTAAGTCGCTTTCAATAGTGACGTAGATACGATTTTACTGGAATATAATCTAAAAGATAGGCAATCGAGGCAATTAAAACATCGCACTGCCAGAATTTATAGCTTATAAAGAGCTAATTCATTCTCGAAATCTGTAAAGATCGTCTTTATTCACAGCAGCGGTTCTGAACAAAAGAATGATCTTTACTAGTGAAGCATAACCGAATTCCGTCACTTATCACCGAAAAAGCGCATTTGGCAATTATTTATAGTTTGTATCAAAATAAATCATCTCTAAATATGCATATAAAAAGTTCGAATAGGATATCATCAAAGGCACCGATATATTAGAGTTGATCATCCTTGCTAGCGATGCGATGCAATCCGATACACATCGCGTGCACTCTTTATAGTTACGATTTCTATACTAGCGAAGCGACACGCTTGACGCGTCGCGTCGATAATTTTCGCATAAAACTATCATCTATTAAGAAACTATTTAATTTTAAAAGTAGCAAAGTTTTGCGCCGTTTGCGATCGAATGGTCCTTTACTCATCAGAAATTACTTTAATTTAAATTCCAGATATTCCTATCCGGTATTTAAATTAATTCCTATTACTTTAATGTCAGTAAATCTAGACGTTTGGAGATTTAGTAGGAAATATTTCACCCTTCAGCACTACTTAAGTAGGGGTAGAATTGGAGATATCGCATGAGATTCGATGAATGATAGGTTCCTCGGGTGGATCGCAATATTTTAATTTTTAGCAAGAGCCTCCGGTTCTTTTCACTGCAGTTAATCACTCTTCACCAGATTAAACGCGTTGAATTGCATTTAAATTGAGTCGCTACCATGATCCCGTTTAACGAAGAAGCGCATAGACCTTAATACGATTTTTTTTTTTCTCGTTTTAAAAGCGATGGAAACAAATATTAACATAGTGTAAATACAAGATCGTAAGCTAAAGCAGCTAAAAAACATTTAGAAAAAATCGAAACATCTTAAAAAAGAAGAACGAGAGGAAAAATATCATTCAGTGCAGGTAAAAAAGATTATACGGTTTTCAGGTTGTTTTGGTCTAAGTAGAGTATTTAATATCCGATTAATAAATTCATTAATTCTTAAGGAGAGATTTAATCATATTTTTATTGTATGCATATCTTTTTTTCCTCATTTTCTAGCATGTATAAATGTTAGAAAATGAGGAAAAAAACTTACTAATTTTTGTTCTCATCAAGCAGAAACGGTTATGCTTTCAAATTATGTTTTTTTTTTTTTTTTTTTTTTTTAGCGTATTATTTTTATTAAAATATTTTCTGGTATTTATCCATCACTAGCAACGTACAGAATCTTTTCGCTTTTTTGCCGTAAGTACTGATGACGGATAAATTTCCGAAAGCATTCTAAAATAAAAATAATCGACAAAACTAGTTTGTTACCTATTTAAAATGATTAAAAGTTGTTTTTAGGAACTTTGAAGAAGTAAAATCGTATCAGGTGCTTGATAGAAGCAATGCTAAGAAGTAAGTTGTAAAATTTCTCAGTTACTATAGCGAGTTATTCTGTTTAAGTTACTGAGAAAACAAACTGGATAACTCCGTAGAGTAACTGGAAACTTATAAAACAGATATTGTTTTATAAATCACTCCTTAAATTAATGCGATTTCTATATTTCATACGCACTTAACTCTATTTCTTCAAAGTTTCTGAATTGATTTTTAATTGTTCAAAATAGCAACAAATTAGCTTTTCTCAAAACCTTTTTATGTTTTTTTTTTATTAGCATATTTGAGATATTTAGCCATCATTGGTAATATGCAGAATAATAGTATAAAAAAAAAGTAAAGATTCTGTAAGTTGCTGAAGAAAGTAAATACCCGAAAGTACTTTAATAAAAATAATAGGTTCGGAAAAAGCTAATCTGTTGTCAAAATGGACAACAGATTAGCTTTTTTCGAGCCTATTATTGTGTATTTGGAACCAGAATTCTTCATACTTGCTTAGAAAACACTTCAACAAAATTTATAATTCTTTTTTTTTTTTAAATTGGTCACAGATGATAATTTTTTTAATATGTTCCAAGAAATTTGTAAGAAGCATTTAAATCTGTATATATTTTAATAACTGTAAGAAATTGAATCTAAACAAATGGCATAAATATATATAATAAATTAAAACAAGTATATATAATTAATTCAAATTCGCATTAAAATGTGTATTTTGAGAAGTTTTATCATTAAAAAACCTTTTCCTAAAAGCTTTCTAAGCGTTTCAACACTTTTAACACGTCACGTTAGTTCTTTTTTACCCCTAGCAATCCATAGGGTTCCAAGTATATGTTGTAAAAAAAAATGACCGTAACAGCATAACCTCTCACACCTGCACTGTCTATTTACCGGTACCTTCCATTCACCTCCTATGCAAGGCCTCTAACACAAAAGATCAGTTCCCCTACATGGAAACGAGCTATCCTTTCTCCAGAAGAATTAACAGGAAAACTCCAGAACGGGTTTGCTAGTACAAAAATCATACTAACTACAACATATACAGTACTGTATGTATATATATAAGATTTTTGTAACCAAAGTAATAAATATCGCGATAGGTAAAATAATATTTATGAGAAAAAATAAAACGATAGCTGCAATTCGCTGATTGATCTATCACGTGTGCTAAATTAATCGATTTATTGGCTAAATTTATATTTAATTATTTTTAAATTTTAACCAATAAGCAGCCTGAATAAATGATTCGAATTATATTAATTCTTTTTTTTTAATCTTAAAATGTTAATTGAAAAAAATTATCGCAAGTTTAGTCTACATTTTTATAACTATTTTCTAATATAATTTATTTTTATTTAGTTTAATGCGATCTTTAAAACTAATTAAATTTGATGATTAAAATGAAATAAAAAACTTAATTAATGTCTAGTTTATTCCCATATTTATGATATTTAATAATTTTAGTTTTAAATGATATTTTCATAATATATATACATATATCAACGTTATGTTATTTTTCTCTTTAATTAGACTTATTCCAAATTAAATTTTCAAAGCGTTTTGATCACGTAATATCAATTAATCAACTTTATTGGTTAAATATTTTAAATATTTGAATTTTAAAATTTTGAATTTTTAAATAATTTTATATTATTGAAATTAATCAGTTATTCGCCCAAGTCATTGAAGAGATAAAAAAGAAATATCCTATAATATTATCAGTTATTTGTTTACATAAATATAATATTTATTACTTCCTTATAACATTCGCTTATAGGATTAGATTTCCTTAAATATCCAACGTCCACTAGATGGCGCTAATACGGAATTCCTCTCTCTGACGTATGTTCTGACATTGTGCCTGCACCTATGTCAATCAGTTGACATTTGGAGTTGGTAGAGGATGCATGGCGAACGGAGTTCTCTCAAATAAATGGGATAATGCGTCAATATAAAATTCGTAGAATACTTGTATAGTGATCTTGTGTTATTGTAAAACATCATTGAAGTAAATCTGTTTGAGTTCTGTTATCGGATGTCAAGATAACTGAGGTAAGTTTCTTTTATATATATTCCTAATTGTTAACACACTAAATTTTGATGTGCAAATAATGATTTCTCGCGTTATATTTTATATTATATGTGATTTTTATATCAGATTTATTCTTATGCAGTTTCTTGATTACGGTGTAATGGATGTTCTATATTATGTGCACTATATATACACGCGAAGGCGTAAAAAATTTACTCTTTATTACATCTGTTGTGTTGGTTTATGTTGTTCCTATGATATGATCATTTAATCTTAAATTTTTAACATAAAATACTTAAAACGATCACATAACATCCTAAAAATACAAATAATAAAACACCATCAAGCAAACAATGGGTTTTGGCATTAGAAATTAACCCTTTATCACCGAAAAATTATTTGTTGTGAATGTTTCAGAAACCATTACACGATAATGATTTCATAAAACTAACCTAATGTAGTTATCCAAACATGAATTCGTGTTTTATAGTAGCTGCAGATGGGTCATGTATAGTTACTGTTCATTAACTTATTTTTAATAGTAATTAAGGTCATGAGTAAGTTACTCCTACATACAAGTGTTGTGTTACTTAAAATTTTAGCACTCCTTGTAAGTTTATGACACAAAAATTTTATCAAGTAAGCCGCTCATTTATACACAGTTCATTTTGATTTATTAAATGTTTTTAATTCTTTATGAGAATGGTAAATTTATAGAGAAATAAAACAATGACATATTATATTTTTAAATTCAGTTGAAATTGAGATGACATAGATTCTCATGCATGATATCTTCCAAGAATTTTATAGGAAGGGTTATGTATATATTTTTTTTATAGTTTTTGTCATTTGAGATTGGATGTCCACTAAAGGATATTATTCTTTACTTAACAAAAAAAAAAAGAACTTGACTTCTCTAATAACTACTTAGAATGATAATTGCTAATTGTTCAGTGAAATGTCAAGAGCTGATTTAATTGAAGGATGGAAATTTTTGTAGGAAGAATGTAGTCAAATTTATAATAATTCCTTCAACATTAATTGAAGTTAGATCAGATCCATAACAGTTTTATTTATCAGCAAACATTTGAAATATTTATATATAATGGCCATTATCAATGAGGATTTATTGTTATTTTATTCTTTATTTAGCTCACTAGGTAAAAATAGATTTCTTTTTATTTTCTGTACTTTCTATTTGGGTTTTTAATGTAGAACACTGTTGTTCCTGTGGCCGAGTTTACATTCTCTTTAAGGAAAAACTATATGCCATGCTACAATATATCTATATATATTTTATGTTTATCATGAAAGCGTTTTTATGATAGTTAGCAAGAGATTTCTAGAGTTTTGATTTACAATTGTTTTTAAAGAGCAAATTTTTTCTTTTTACTGAGAAAGATTGAAAAGAAGGCAGTAACTTGATAGTAGTTTTATACACACTTGAAATGTTTTTTTTTTTCTTTGTAATATTCTTCAAGGATTTTATTTTATTTTTTATATGCCAAATAAAAAATACAGTAATAAATTATTGTTTTTCTTCAACATAATAAATCACTAACTAATAACAGGTGAAGATTAATTAGGTTGATGTTTTATAAATACATTCAAGTGTTTGTATGTGCTGTGTAGCTAGTTAAACTTGATCTTTAGCTACAGCTATTTGACCTTTATGCTATTTATATATATAATACCATTAAGCCAAGATGAAATAACATTTAATTTGATTTTAAATAAATTTATTTCTTTTTAAAGTTTAATGTTTTTCTAAAGTGAATTTTTATTGTTTCTGTCCTTGATTTTTTTACTTTTTATTTTCAGTTTTAATTGACTTCTCTTACTTTTTTTTTAATAGGTTATCTTACATCAGATAACATTTCTTCAGCTGATTTATCCTTGCTAGACACAAGAAGTAACACTGGGGTCTAGTGTGACCTTTACCTCCAAAACTGGGGGAAAACCTCCATAAGAAAAAATAACCATGGGGAGATATAAGGAAAGATGTGTGACTCTGTACTTTTTAGTACAGTTAAGTCACCTGGCATTGTGGCTGATTTATGTTGAAGGTATGTATTTATGTTTATATATAAATTTATTAATTCTGTTAAATTATTTATGATTTTTTTGTAGTTGTCTTTTTATATTTTTGGTGGTAGAATATTTATTCCTGACGAAAGAATAAAAAAAAAATCTGGTCGGACTATCCCAGAGTTAAACATCTGGCTTAGTTTGAAGGGTGCACACATACCCTTTTAGGCGTTGGGGCCAGGAAGGGGTATAACGGCGTCACCCACTAAAAACCCCCAAGGCTAGATCTTTTTTTTTGTAGTAGTTCTCTTCCTTTCTATAACGGTACCTAAATTTTAATAATAAAAATTCGCCATCTCTCTCTTCGATTTTAAAACGTATTTTATATCATCTCACGTACATTTATTGATTACTTTTCGACCGTTCAGTTTCGAAAATAAAATATCAAAATTTCGATTGAAAGAATGAGATTTAAAGAAGGAAAAAAAAATTTACTAGTTTAGTAACTTTTATCCATTCAACAATCAAGTCGTGATCGGTGCGTGACTGCTCACGAACAGGACTTCCGGTCTTCGTATTCGATTCGCGTGATAGAATCACGATCGCCGTATTTTTCGTCATTAATACAGATGAGATGACTAAGTGCGTTATTTGCTGTTTATACACACGTCTCAGAACAAAAAAAAACTTTATATAACAATTTTTACATCAGAAAACACGAACGTGATTAGATAATTCGAAATTAAAAGATAAATACAATTAAAAAAAGCGAATCTTCCAAGATTCACCCTTTTTTTATTGCTTAGAGAATCGTTGACTTAAAAACAAAACTGGATGTAAGAGAAATCTCCAGTACCTAAAATAATAAACGCACAAAAAGCAGAAAACTAACTAAATTTAATGATTAATAATGAATTTATATAACTAGTGATAAAAAATATATTTGTATGTGTAGTGAATAACTGGACTTTTATAGATATTTTTTATAATATAGTATTTAATATTCTGTACATTTTTATTTGTAGTGTAATATTGGATGTATTTTTTTTGATTTTTAGTAGACTACTGTCTGCTTTTTCTCCCCCTATCTATGTCTGAGACAGACTTCGGCTTGGTCCCTCATTCGTGAGGTGCCTTTTGGGGAGCGCTTTTTGTGTTCCCTCAAAAACGTCGGGGGAAATATCGGGGATTAAAAAACTGGCTTGGAACCCCTTTTGTGACAGATGGCCTTAAAGGGCTGGGAACGGAACTGGAAAAAGGGGAAAGGTTTAAAAAATACGAGGGCTTTGTATTACCCCCTTTATTTTTTTATGTCTACCCGACCTAGACAGATGTGACCATAGGGTTAGACTCAGACCGTTTTTTAAACATCCTCCCCAATAAATCTTTTTGTTAGTTTTTTTTGGGGGAGCAAATTTTAACCCTTTGTCAGACAAGAAAAAAAATATATATATTTTTCGACTTCCCGTCATATCGGCCCGTTGGGAAACGGTAATGAATAAAGGGTTAAAGTTGACTAAGTTTCAACACCTGGGTTCTTGGTGCAGATGGGACACTAAATTAAACAAAGAAAAAAATACGATCCATTGAGTCTACATTTAAAAAAGAAAAAAAAATTTTAAATTGATAAATTATTCTAACTTTGATTCACTTCGATGAATTTTCTCTTTGTAGTTATGAAATGGCAAATTGTGCCAAAGACTAAGCGTTTTATTGATCGTTCCTTAGTTATGTTCGTAAAAAAAAGATAATTTGTCCAATTAGTCAACCTCAAAATTATGAAATTCACCTACTTCAGTAGTTACTTTTTTCTTGTTTACTAAAAACAGTTTAAAAACTCTTAAAAGTAGATCAGCTAAGGTTGTAATTTTTTTCGTTAATACAGACTTTTGAAACGCTAACTGTTTGAAGAAAAACATTAAATTTTCAATAAGTAAATAAATAAATTTAAATTTTATTCAGTTCTGATATTGTTTAGTGTGTATAGTTTTTCTTTTTTTTTTTTTTTATATAAAGTTAATTATGTTAGTGGTGCTATATTTATTAAAATTTATTTTCCACTCTAAACAGTAGAATAATATTTAAACGCTTGGCATTTATAAAAGAACTGAGCTGTTCAACTGTTCTAAACATTCTCTTACGATATCACATTGCTATACAGTGCACTGGCGAAAGTTTCACCCTTCTTAAATACAGTACAGTATAAAACTTAACTTCAGTAGCCCTCCACTTTCGCTTTTTGTCTTCATTCAATTGCCTCAGGTTGCACACACCAACCCCTTTCGTTCATTCACACAAAAAACTCCAACCCTTTTCCTCTCTTTGTCTGCAGCAGCTGGGAATAAGGAGTTGGATCCAGGGGATAGTTACAATAACAAAAAAAAATTATTCAGACTACAAATGTATGCATGAGGACGTTAATCCTTCAGTCTCCCCTCACCAAAAAAAAGGGGTGAGTCAGGCATGGGGATGACATCACCCACTGATAAACGACTCTCTCCTACCCCAGACGCAGATGGGCTTAGTCACAATCATGAGAAAAGAAAGGGAGATCGGTGAAAAAAAATCCCCTATCCAATCTTCCCACTGGGAAATTAGAATATGGGGATCCTCCTCTCCCCGTCCATACCTTAAAAAGGCCTCCTCTCCCTCTCCCGTCTTCCATAAAAAATACAAGCGAATTTCCCCATCACTATGGTAACGGGCGAGTGCTGTGTTGTGTGTGTGTGTGTGTGTCTATCTAACCCTTTCTCACGCTCAGCTTCTTTTCGCCCCGTCTCTGTTTCCTTTCTTACAACACGAAGTTAAGTCGAATTTTTTTCCTCTTTTCTTTTTTCAAGCATGGGGTACTTTTCGGGTGGGGGAAAAACTATATCAAACTGCATTCGAGGCAAAATGCCAAAGTTAGAAATGGACTAATATGAACGAATGTTCGCTAGAGAACGAATCGATACTCAACGACTACCCCTTCTCTCCGTAATGACAATAGGAACGCCCTACGCCTCTTTTGTCGTTTCGAATTATATTTTCATACAAGCTTATATTAATAAATAAGTTTTCGAACGCATTGCGATAACCGTACGTCCTGTTAATTATTGATACGCACACACACATACACACAAAAAAAAAAAATTCCCTCTTTCTAGTACTTGCTGCTGCTGCTGCTGCACTCGTGCACTGTTAGGGAAAATAAAATCGATAGAAATGCTATAGTATGTTGTTTCTTTCTGTGAGATTACAATTTTGTTAGGAAAATTCACTAAATTTGGACGAATGCTTGTCGTTTTATTTCTGTAAAAAAAGTATTTTTAATACGTTGTTTCTCTTAATCGTGTCATCGAGATTTTCGATAATCTTTCTATTATAAAACTCGTCCGGTATCTAAAATAATAAATAATCTTTTTTAATAAGTGTGTTTTGAACGAGTTTTTATCGATTTTTTATTTGTTTAAAACTGTAAAAAAAGAAGAAGAAAACTTTAAAATGGCAAGAATTGGTGAAGTTATTTAATCCTCTTAAAAACACGATAGGGCATCGTTATGTTTTTTACGGAGATTTGTTTTTTTACGAAAATCATTTTTAATCTAATTTTTACGAAAATGTAAGGTTTAAAACGATGGGAGAAAATATATATATATATATATATATATTTAATGCAGATTAAGCAAACGCGACAATGGCTGTTTACGTTTTTTTTTTCCTATAGGAAAATTATTTAACTGTGATGTTAACAATTGGCTCTATAATAGCGGGATTAAATGGTGTTCCTTGTTTTTTCTACGTTGTATCTTTTGTTCTTCTGTTTCTGCCAAGAGACAGTAGCACCCCTACCGGAGAGATACGTAATTAAATTGGAACCGTGCCAACTGTAGTGTACTCTGTGTGGTGTGTGTGTGTATGTATGTGTGTGTATGTATGTATTGATCGCTTGTTAGCGTGTCCGAGATCTTTAGAAGTGGACTATGGCCTCTCGTTTTAGATACGTGGAAACAGATAACATCTTATACAAATGTTAACATTGTTTATCAATTATATCGTATTTTGGATACATAACACTGTTGTAAACATTACGATTATTTCATAAATGTTTTGAATAATTCCATTAGGTGACATCGATTATGATTGGCTGCTCTTTGCGTTTTTTTAATTAATTTAATACTGTATATTATTCCATTTGTGTAATTTTAAAAATACACTACTACCTGCTGTTTGTTACGTCAACGTAGATTCCTTTCCTGAGTTATTTTTAAAGGTGAAATTAATCAGCTTTAAAGTTTTCGATATTTCCGAATATGATTATTTCTTCTTGAACTGAAAAAAATTGACGTTTTTTTTTTGTTCCATAAAGAAGTTGAAAAATTTCTGCAGATTTTTTTTTTTGTGTTTGGATATTCTAAACAAGAAAAAACTAAACTAGGCTATAAACAATGTTTAGAATACTTTAGTTATTATTAATTCGCGAATCGTGTTTAATACGATTTTTCTTTCTTAAGATCGATGCATAATTAAATCTAATATTTCGAATGCTTCTTTAAGTTGAACTTTCGATAATAAGTAGCCTGTTAGTTCCTTTGGGAAAGCATTTGAATCACAGTTTACTGTTTTTGATGTAAAAATAAAACTCGCGTAAATGCTTAAGAATTTAAATAATTATCCTAGTCGTAAATGTAGTCAAATCTCTGTATTGTAGGAATAATTTCATAAGAGAGTTCGAGATCTTTCGATTCGTCATAGCATTAAATTAATTTTTCTCCATTTTATCTGCCTTTAACTGGAGATACTTTGGCAGCTACAGTACTGATAATTTTGAAAATATTGCGGTTTAATAAACTCCTGAAACAAGCTGGATTTAGTTAAAGACGAAAATATTTAACTACAAAAGTCTATAAAAAGATTCACAGCTACGTGGCAAAACATAATTTCTGTAAATATATACTGTTTCAAAGATATTTTAAATGTGACGAGAGAGTTCTGTTTAGATTTATATGTTTCAATACTGTAAAAAAAAATTATATTGTTAGCTTAATGTATAGGCATAATATACAGAAATATGTAAACTTTTTGAACCTAGTTCAAAAGGTTACATTTTGTCATACATCAAAGCTTTAAATGCAGAGCAGAATGTGATGTTTTGAACCGATATAAATGTTTTAGAAAGAACTATGCAATTTTTTGAACTGTGTAAAATGTTTTTAGAAGAACTTTTTGAACATAAAAGTTATATTGTGCTGTATGGCAAAATGCGAAGCAAGAAATAATCACATTTAAAAGTTTAGATACATTTCTAATTATACATTGCAACTCTTCACACAAGACAAACATCTATTATTTTAATTTAGGTAATCGTCCTTACTCGGCAGAAAATGTCGTTACATATAATTATCCTCATTATATTAATTTAGTCATGCGAATTTTGACATTTCCTTGTTCTTGTATCCTAATAAAATAAACAATGTTAATCTTCTGAGAAGAAAAATGATCAATTATTTACCTACGAAATACCTCTGAAAACAAGTATCATTCATTATATTAACATGTAAGCTTGTTTAAAAAAAAAAAGGCTGTTACTGTATAATATACGTACAGAATTTTTTTTCTGATAAGAGCGCATAGTAATATTTTTCGATAAACGGTTAAGTGTTGCAACATGTTACACAAACTTAAAAAAAAAAAAAAAAGAATCGACGATGCAGTTTATCAATTGCACTTCTGAAATCCAGTAATGGCATTTCTCATTACGGGTTCTGATATCGCGGTATCATCGAAATCCAAACCAACCTGGATATCGTCCAACTTTCTCTCTGTTTTCGTTTATTATACTATTTTCATTTAGTAATATTATCTGCAGACGAAACCGAACGTTCCAATATAATTTATATATATATATATATATATATATAAAAATGTGTGTGTGTACAAGATCTGTTTTATTTCTCAGGTCGATCATCTGGTTGTCATGTGAGATCAAGGTTTCATTCTCCTTACGTGACTCCACTATTAGAACATGTATCATCGGTGAGTGGATGTACAAGCAAAGAAATTACTTCGAAATCTCAGGTTAATAATTGCATTTTTTTTTTTTTTTTTTTTTTTTGTCTCATATTTTTTTTTACTTAAGTGGATATTTATGCCTGACGGTGTTTTTCTTCTCCTCCTTGTTTGTTTTTATAGGAAGTACATGTTTTGAGTCTGGAGAACACGGGGGTTAATGTTTCGTCTACTTCTGGTTATTTACCCAATGTTGGATTAAAAGTTATGCCAAAAATTCAACATAGCACCCACGCAGGTCCAATACTTCTGGTGCTACATTCTACTGTTCCTGTGATGTGGCAACTGGAAGTGGAACGTTTATCTGAAAATTCTCGTATTGGAGTTGTGGTAAGTTTTTTTTGTATTCCTGTAATTTAATATCCTGTTATTTATAACTCTCCGAAAAAAAAATGGTTTACGATCTATTCTATTAAAAAAATGAGATGATATTAATTTTTAAACGAAAGCTTTGCATTAGTAATTCAGTAAATAATATCGGTTTAATTGTTGCTGTAAAGCATCATTAGTAGGGCAGGCAGTGATCTGTGTGTATGTGATGATGATACAATGTTTATAATTATGAAGCTGAAAGAGAATTCTCTCTCTCTCTTTCTCTCTGTTGTTTTAACAACCGATTGTAAACAAATAATGCTGATGTAATTTGCTACACTGTATCATCTCACATAATGAAAATTAAAAGATTTCGAACAAGAGAAACGATCGAAAGATTTTATCAAACGAGTAGCATTGCAGTAGTTTATTATCATCATCGTTTCAGAGTAATCGTTCTGATGAATTTATTACGCTGAAAATATTAGTATAAACTACTTTAAACGAAGGCAAAATGTTCGTTTGAGCGGGCATTTTATTGATGATGCAGTTACTATTCTAAATCATCGTCAGTAGAGTTCGTAATATTAGTTCGAAGGGATTGTAAACGATCGAAATTTCCATTTAAACTAACGATATCGATGGAATTACCGCATCGTCAACGTTACGATGATGATGTAACTCGAAATATCGTTTTGTGAACGTTTTTTCGAAACGATCGAAGAACTACTGATACAGTACTAGTATTACTACTGTTACTACTACCATTACTACCGATGTTACTATAGTCATCAGCATCGTATCGCTTTCAATGTTTACTATCTCAAACGTTTAAAAAGATTCGCAGAATGCAAACTCGAATTATTTCTGTAAACATTGAAGTTGTATTATATCATTTTTCGTCGCTCAAGAAGAGGCAACTAGTTACGTTACCATGGAAACCGTGTCAGTACCATCTGCTGTTCCCCCCATTTCGTTGTTAGTGGGGCAATGTTGATGATTTGCGATTTGTATCGATGCAGAAGCCCGAGTGCAGGACTGTTGGGTCTGGTTCCTCCTGCCATTCTCTCTCTCTCTCTTTCTGATCGTGCAGTTGCTCCAGTGTACTAGCAATATCAGCAGTGTTTCTCCATTCGATTCAGATTTTCCAGTTTTTCCCCCCTCCCCTTCTTCCTCCCTTTTTTTCCCTTTTTCTTCTTCCATGAAATCAATTGTATTCTTTTAACGTACGAGATTAAATAATATATATAGAACGTATCTTGTTAAAAAATTGAATCTCCAGGAAAACACGGTTTCTAAATTTAGTAGAAACGTTCTTTATCGTGTAAACATTTTTTACGAGGTCAAAATAAGAAGTTAAATTATATACGTCACTTCGCGCCATGTTTGTTAGTAGTTAGTGTTGTTTTTTTTTTAAACCTCTGTTTCACAACAGCTGAGCCATTCATTCCTGTATGTGTGGCGTTGACCTATACGGATATACAATGCTCACGTGATTCTCGGATATGCGTGGAATGTGTAATGCAACTTCGGAATAAATTAAAAAAAAGAGGAATAAAAAAACATACTAGTTGACCTTGGACAGCGTTATCGCTTTTATAAGATCTTAAGATTCGAAAGTTTTGCTCGCTTTGGTAAGCTGGTGACATCATGCTTTCTTTTGACAGTTTTTAATGTGTGGTATCCGTATGCTTCACGCAGTGTTAAAGATACACTTTTAATGTGCATTAAAAAAATTTTTTTCGTGTATAAGTCGAAAAACTATCGAAACAATAACGTGATACCTCGATTTCTAGTCGGAACAGTTGGTATTAAGGTTTTTTTTCTTATGAAAAATCAAAAGTGAAGGGTGAGTTCACACTCGTATACTGGAAAAGAATAGATGTTAAAAAAACTGGTATGGAGTCAATTTTTTTTTCTGATAGCCCCGAGGGTCCTCCACTCTAAAGGTCAGTTCCGTTGGATGACCGATTTGAATCTCTTAGATAAATATCTTATTAATTATTATTACTTAATCCACGCCAATCATTAGATTTTTTTTTCATCTTTTAAGTTTTCTGATTTTTCGCGAATCACCAACGACAAACTTGGCTATATAAGAAGCCATAAATTTATCGATTTTTTTTTTTATCAGTAAGCTGGATATTGTGCAATTCTCGCTGACCGGAAATCTATACAACGTGGTATTATAATTGGCGGAAATTTTTTTCGGATGTTTGGATAAACTCTGGAACTCGAAATGCCTATGTTCTGAATACACGAAGTGAAGAATTTATTATTTTTTTTCTTCTTCCAGGTAACAAACCAATCTCAGGTAGTTTCTGCTGTATCACGTTTATCACGACAAAGAAAACGCCCTCCTTCTCTCGGAAGATTATTAGGATGGGTTCGTCACAAGTATGGAGCCCTGACATCATTATCGCGTATTAACATGGCCAACAGCGTTACTCTATACGTTGGATTGGGTAAGTGGCTATTGGTTCTATTAATCTTCTCTAAAAATAACTTTTATTTAATTTCCTACCAACTCCCCGGTGTAATTTTAACTCGTCGTTACCGATTTTATGACTTAGGTAAATAATTCATCGTCTCATTAAAAATTATGTAAACACAAAGTAAATTTTGACCAAGAAACAGTGCGTTTAACTGCACAAGATGCCATTGACAGTTATCTAATGAGGCCACCCGTTTAGAAAATGTCATTGCGACATCAGCTGTACCATGCTCTTACATAATACCGCTTTATTATAATGCAGATAAGTACAACACATCTACTCTATCTCGCATAATTTGGTTCTGCTTTTTTTTTTTAACTCGAACTACGTAAAAAAACAATTTAATGCTAACTTAGTTAAACAAGTAACACTACAGTTCTTACCGCTGTATAGATGTTGCGCCCAATTAAAATTTTATGATAATTTCGTGTTTTAACTAACTATCGGACTTTTTTCCGAGTTAAAACATACATGATTTTTTTTTTAATTTTCGCCAGTTCGATGTTTTAAAAAAACGATCCGTTCGTTTTTTAAGACTGTGAGAACAAAAAGGAATTTTAACTGCTTCCGCGTCATATGTCCTAATATTAACCTCACTGCGTGACTCTTGCATTCTCCGCATATATTTGGTTTACTATCAGGTTAGTATATTGTTTGCATTCGTCCATTACTTCTGGTATAGGCCCTGTTCTGGAACAGAACCTGTTTCTGTTACTTCCTTATCAAATTTCGAAATGTATACTAATGAAGTGAATTTTTTTTTTTTTTTTTTTTTTGTTCCTTTAATACTAGCTAGTGACTTATTAGTCGTGCAACAAAAGAATTGACTTAGTTTGATATAGCTGGCAGGCAAGTTTTATGAGCAAATAATAACTCAGGTGTTTCAGATATTGGGAGAAGAATTTGCCATTTAGTTGATAAAATTGTTACCGATTTTAGAGTTTTTTTTATAGTTAAAATTATAAATCTTTTAAAATGTTTTCATGCCATAACGGAAACAGATTTTGTGTGAAAGTTTCTTCAAAGATCGATTGATAAAATTACCAAATTCAAAGCCTGTTTTGCTTGCTTCCATTTTTATTTAGGTAAAGCAACACATACTGTACATGTATAAAATCCCACTTCAAACTTAGAAAAAAATATATTTTTAATCGTTTTAATTGTGTTTTTTGTAATTAATAAAAATTATAATTAATGAAATATTATTAATTGATATGCAACATAGTTTAGTTTGTTTTTATTGTTATTTTTTTTTACTCTATCGTGTTTCTAATTATTAAATTAATTTTAAGTAAAAATTATTTTTATCTGTAAAATTTTATATTATTAAAAATTAATATATAGGTACTCCTCACTTAACGACCTATCTGCTTAACGACTGCTCGGACTTACGTCCGAGCTTACGACTATTTTTTTTAATGGAAAATCTGGTTTTCGCCCATATGCGTCTCTTACGACTTCTATTGCATGTAATTCCCCGCACTCGTAGTTCCAAAAATCTGAAGAAAAATACTTTGTGCATAATCAAGATATAACTGTCTATATTTGTTTCCAATATTTTCTAAATATATAGGAACAAGTTACTCGTTTATCGACCAATTCGTTCTACGACTAATTAGTAAGTAGTAAGAACGGAACTCAGTCGCTAAGTGAGGAGTACCCGTATAAAATTATATAAAAATTTATTATTGCTCTATTAAAATGTGAGTTTCTTTAAAAAAAAAAAACTTGCTTGGAGTCCTCTAACAATAAATAGGGATAAAATAATAGCATTGCTAGAAATTTAAACAATTTTGTAATAATTTAACGAAATCAGTCTCTCAAACATAATTTAAATATTTCTTATTTAACTATTTTCCCCATATAAATGTCTGAAGAAATTTAATTTTGGATACGACGGAAAACAATTTTTTTTTTTTAATTTAATTGTTAAAATATTGATATTTTTTCGTTATAAATATCGTCCGAAATTCCTTAACAAGCCTGTTTGTATCCTTAAAAAGTTTTCAATTCAGAAATTCTTTACTGTATTTGCTTACATTATTTTCTCGGGAATTTTCAAATTACAAGTCGGAGGAGGGGAAAAAAAAAAACAATTTAAGTAATTCCAGCGAAAGAATTATTATTCTAATAAGAAAAATCTTAATTAGTTTATTTTTCAAAAGATTGTAAACGAGAAACTGATGTATGCCAAGCAATCTCCTATATTTCAATATAATAGCGCTTTAGTACTTTTTACGTGACCATCTGCAAATTGCCTCAACTGGCTTTTCTAATTATCAAAATCTGCTTATTTTTGTCACGTAATTAATAAATTTCGTTTGCACTAAATTATTTTTTCTTTTTTTCTTAATATATTTTTACATCGGCTAATTTTATTATCGTAGCTGACGACAATAAATTTCTACTTTATTTCTCCATGTTTTTATATTCATTTATAACTCATAAAGTACTGGTTAATGATGATATTAATAAGTAGAATTTTTTTTGTAGTTAATCGATTATCATTTTCCATATTATTTCCATCGTTTTTTAATTTATCCTTTTTTTTTTTTTTTTTTTAACAAGCATCATTAATGTTTTGTATAGAAGTTACCATTTAAAAGAAAAAAAAATTAATTGGATGAATTGGTAGAGGTCATGTTAATTGCCTAGTGCTTTTAGTGGTCGATATCACTCTATTCATTCATTAGAGTAAATACTGTTAGGAGAAGAATTGAGGATTGATTAAATCTTGCATAAAAGAAGATATGAATTGGATATCATACCTATTCTTTGATAAGAAATTAATTTATTTGGATGCTCATTTTCTGTTGCACATATACATGGATATATGTGCAACAGAATGTATGTTTGTGATATTTTGCTTCTATTAAAACCATTTGAGTAGTACTGTCTAATCTTTAAACATATCTATGATAAAAATATCAAAGATTATTTTTTATACTTATCCACAATCTATGGAGATAATGCTTGTAGGTTAATAAAAAGTTTATTGTATTGCTTTTTTTAAGTCATCAGATTAAAAGAAGATTTAAATGTATTCTTTTATATACTGCTTTAGTTTTTCAGAATAAACTATTTTCTCTTCTATAGATTAAAAAAGATAAAAGTAGAATCTGTAGAGTTAGAAAAAATAAAAAAAATTAATTGACTAAGAACCTAATTTTAAAACAGATGCTTTCAAATTTTTACTTTTCCATAATCATTCTTAAAGTTTTATGATTTCAGAAAGACCAGCTAAAAATGTTGACTGATCTTATAATATAGTTTTTATATTAGTGATTTTCTTAAATTTAAAATGTTCCTGATAATAATTTTATAAGATATTGTAGTTCTACTTAATAATAAATACAGTCCTTTTCCATAATCAAATTATTTTTAAAAAATTTTCCAAGAGCAGCTAACAATGTTTGGAAATTTATAATGCAAGATATGTTCAACTTACCCAATAATTAAATGAGCAAATTTACAGGTGATTAGGAAAGTAAATATTCTCCTGTTTTAGTTCAAGCTTGTTTAAATTTAATGAGATACAGACTGATTTATACAGAGTTTGGAAATTAGTATTATATTTCATTTAATGAAATAGTTTAGCATTAACATCCGAAAACTATATTTAATTAGATATAAATTATGTAGTATCTAACATAGCATTAATAATGATTATAAAAATTCTTTAAATGATAATTTATTAAAATAGTTTGTTTTATATTTTAAAGATAAAGTCCTTAGATACTGTTTAATAAATTATAATGAATAAATTATGCTTTTTACATTTTTAAATTTAAATAATAAGTTATCTTCTTAGATAGATAACTCATCATTTGAAAATTTTAGTATTAAATTTATATACAGTGTATATAATAATTTAATTATTCATATCTAGTTTTTTGTTTTTGGATATGTTAATAATAAAAATATGTAAGTTATATTTATGTAAAGAATTTTTTGATAATCTTGTAAAATAATAATAGCATTGCCTTAGTTAATGAACTATAAGTAGAAGGCATAGCTTAAAATTTTTTAAATATATACTTGTGTATATAAGCCAATCAATATATATAGAGATCCTCCTATTTCAGAATTTGAAAATCGATAAAAATATGAAACCCATATATAAGCTAACATCCCCACCTTTGAGTGTTAGAATAATATGACATTTATTGAAATAAATAGATAATTTCTTTTATAATTTAAAAAATTTACAAAATCCAGTTCACTATTAGTTTAAATGACAAAATGCTGGATTTACAGCATTGAATATCATGAAGAAAAAGCTTGATGGAGAATAGGACACCATTGCATTGCATCCAGTCTTGTTTCTCTTCAATACAATTTTATTGAAGTGTTTATTTGATAAAAAATTTCAAATATTAAAGTTTTTCATTATTTTTTAATTTCAACAAAAATATTTAACAAAGTTTATATGATAAAAAATCAGAATCAAAACATGCATTGGAAATTGAGCTGCAACTGATGGGAATGGATAGCCAACTATACATAAGTGATCATCAAAAGCACAAATCTGATGTCCAAAATCAGCTGCAGAATAATTGTCACATGTTTTTTAAATGTTTAGAACTATCTGAAAATGTGAAAATTGTTGATCAGAAACATCAAAGATTGCTATATTTCCATTTAATATCAACTGATGATACTGGCATTAGCTACAACCAGGTTTACTGGTTAAAAAAAACATTGATCTAGACATTCCAAATCTTAATTGTGAGCACCAAATAAGTTAATATTTTTAAATTTATTTAAATATAAACTTTTTATACATTACATATTTTTAATAAGATAAATAGAAGAAATAAGCATTTTTAGAAATAAATATGGCACATCCAACTGCTACAATAGGATGTGCTATTAATGCAAAGAGGATGCAATGTGATTATTTTATATATTTTTGATCATATTTGTAAAATATCCAATATTTTACAAATATTAATTTATATACAGTCAAACATAGTCAGAAATCTTTAACAAAAAAAATCAAAATTAAAAAATTTTTATTTATAATATATCTTAAATCATCTTTGTATGATTAAAAAAATCAAATCTTTGTTAAGAATAAATATGGAGAATCACATGGCTAGCATGAAGATACAACTGAACTGGGGAATTTTACAATCTTCTGAAAAATTTTCTAATTTTTGATTATCCTGTGTATAAGCTGGCCCCTTCTTCAGATTTTTTTAGGAAAAATTCTTTAGCTTTTATGCACATCTATACAATAAATTATATTTTAATAATTGATATGCATTGTTTTCTGTTATTTTTTATTTTCTTTGTTTTCACTAATCCTTTCTTGTTTCATAATTTTTATATCTTATCATACAATTATGTTTAAGAATTTGGTTCTCTTTTAATTATAATATTGTCTTTAGAATTATTTTATTAATCATTTATAATCATAGCTTTTAAGCTAATATGTCATTTGTTTCATTATTAATAATTAAACTGTTAAAGCATATTTAATAAGTTTCATGTTTATTAGTTGATACAGTTTCAACTAATAATCATAAGAGAAGAATATTAAGAAAGTAATTAAGAATGAAATCTCTTATATTGTAACAATTCTCTTGTATTTTTCTGCCAACAGTATAATATATTATATTTGAAAGGTAATTGTTTTTAATAGTATTATTTAATAGAGTATAAATAATTTTATTCTATTGCAGCAGTAGAATAAAATTATTATTATCTTTAATTAATTTATCTTTTCATTTTCTTTTTAATTATTATTTATCTTTATTTGAATCTGTTTATTAATGAATTAATAAACAGATTCAAATAAAGATAAATAATAAAAATCCTCTTACTATAAAATCGAGATAATAATTAAACTACAAGCACTCTCAGGAAGATTGTTTTTTTTATTTCAAAAATATTTTTTGCTATCCATGTAGTTGCTTCAGTTATCTTAACTGAAAAGGATTATGCAGATATACAGTGGTTTTTATATTATGGCTAAATAATAAATTTAAAAATAAATATTATATCTGGTTACAAGGAATCTGATTGATTATAGCCATATATTTTTTAAGGATATTAGAATTTTTTAATATTTTATTTATTTTACTGAAAATTTTACTCTCTTTTTTTCTTTGTTTTCTTTTCATTTGATTGATATTTCTTTTCATTTGATTTTCTTCATTTCATTGATTTTCTTTTCATTTGATTTGTATTTACTGTATATCTTAAACTATATATCTTTGCATATTAATAACTTTCATATTCTTATTAAATAATAATGTTACATAAAGCTGAATTTTTCATTTAATTGTTGATAGTTTACTACATAACATTCAAATAATTTTTCACTCTTGTTCAACAAAAATTTTTTATTTTGTATAAACCAAATTGACAACTATGTTGCAAATTGAAATAAAACAAAATCTAAACCAGCTTACAGAACCTTAATTTTACTTTAAGGTCCTGTAAGCTGGTTTAGATTTTCTTTTATTTTATTTTGTATAATTCTAAAAACCCTAAATTTTTAAAAAATATCAAATAGCATTAGAAAAAAATAATAAAATCATAACATTTGAAACCAAGAATCATATGGATTATCTGATAGTGTTAATTCTTATCATGTTGAATTTGTAATGCCTGTTGAGTCTTTATATATTTATTAGTTTCAATAATAGCTTTTATTCATAAAAAAAATAATTTATCATCATAGTTTTTTAGAAAAAGATTAAACAAAATAGACTAATTTAACTAATTTTTCCAATATTAAAGCTTAATCTCCTATTTTGGATGCTATCAAAATTTTTTCTATTATTAAATGAAAATTATTTTTGTTCATAATCTATCAAGAATATTATAGATCTGTGATATTTTGATTCATTTCAATAGTATATATTTATTCAAAGTATTATAATTTGCTTATAGCTTTATAATCATATTTAATCTACAGTAATTACAAATCATATATTATGTCACTCATAGTGACATAAACTGATCTATTTAATGCCTTTAAAGGTTATTTGTTTATTATTGTTTCTACTAATTTTCACTATTTAGACTGTGAGATCATCATATTTGGATTATTATATAATGCTCTATTCCCAAATGGGATCATTCAGTATTCAATAGGTGAATCTTAATATCTGTTATATATTAATGATCAATAAAATGAAAGAATTATTTTCATATATAGATTATAAAAATATTTTTCATATAATTTATAGAATTACACAATGAATTCATGCGTTTAATATACTTCGTATTACTAAATATATATTTATATTATTTGAATAATAATAATAAGAATATATGTTTAGTAATATGAAGTATATTAAATGCATGAATTCATTGTCTTCAGATTAATAGAATTTTGAACAATATCATTGTATTAAAAAAATATTAGTAAAAATTGCATAAAATTATATCAAATTATATCCCATATGTTTATAAAATGAGAATTTTTTCATTCTTTTTAATAAATACATATACTGTGTATTCATATGTAAGATAATCCATATTTCAGAGTTTGAGTATGCATAAGCTCCAAATTTCAAGTATTAAATAAATCTATAATTTCATTTATAATTTAAATTTTCCAGATCTAATTCATCATTGAAATAGTCATTTTGATAAAATGCCAAATTTACAGTATTGAAATGTCATGATGTGATACAAAGAAAAAGCTGGATGGAGAGCAGGACATGATCAATATATTCAATATTTACATACCTACAAAAATATTAATTTATATACAGTCATACATAGTCAGATATCTTTAACAAAAAAAAATCAAAATAATATAAATCAACATAATTTCTAAGTACTTTGGTAGGAAACATACTAACAAAAATAACAACATTTGCTATGATGATCTGTGTTAGGAATAAATGTGGAGGATCATGTAAAGGCACAACTGAGCTGGGCAATTTTATGACCATGTAAAACATTTTCCAATTTTTTTATTACCCTATGTATAAGCAAATCCCCCTTAAAAAAATTTTTTTTGGGAAAATTTCTTGGTTTATACATGAGAATACAATATATATTTTAGTATTTTCTTTGTGAATTAAGATGTAAACTGTCTGTGTAAAAAATTTTTATGTTTAAAATGCAAAAGTCATTCATAAATATTTGTCTTTTAATAATGATTATTGTAATATTTAAGTATAATATTACAGTATTATTTAATGGGATTAATAACTTTAAATATGATAAATGATAGTTAGGATATTTATTGATTTGAAATACTTATTATAAAATATAAAAATTTTTTTTTATATTTTATGCATTAATTTATATGATATTGGGTATAATTTTAACCATGCTATTTTACAATGAAAATAATAGAATGGCACTATATGGAATTACAATCTTTGATTTTGTTTCTATAAATTATGTAAATTAGTAGAAATTATACAGTATTTTGAGATTTTATTAAGCTAAACCTTTTTTAGCAATTAATGAATAAATATATTTATAACTTTTGAGCTTATATAAATGATTAGTTTGTGAAATTGTTTTCTAGAACTTCTTTCTCATCAATCATTATTGTTGTTAACAATGATACAGTGATGGAATGATGAATGAACAATGATGGTTATTGTTAAAAAAAAATCCTGTGTTGTTTTCTTATTAAATTTTAGTTTATTACTAGAAATTTTATTTAATATATGGCATTTTAAAAGCTATACATTATATATTCAAAATTCTATTGATGATAATTATATATAATATTTAATATAAAGCATTGAATTGCAGTCAATCTCAGTTTGAATTAGTTATTCACTAAGCATAGAAATATATCTGTGTTTAATGCACTAGGTATTAACTATTTTAATATAATTAAATAATTATAAAATATGCATTGTATTATGTATATTTTAATTATAAATTGCAATATGCATAATATAATGCGTATTATAATTTATATTATATTGCAATAGTAAGATGTTCAATAAATTTCTAGTTTTTATATTTATTATATGCTTATTTAAATAAAAATTCATTCAGCTTTTAAACATTTACAATGTTTAATTCAGAAAATGTTTATCTTAAATGAACAGGCTTGAAAATATAATTCAAAATTCAATATAACATTGTAAATTTTAATCATATTAGAGCAGCATCACTCTAACATTGATTTTATAATGATAAATCAATAACTTGAATTTCCTATTTTGTGAAGATAATGCAGTTCATTTTTTTGTGATTCTAGTAGTTTTTGAATATATTTATAAAAATTTTTCATGTGATTTAGGCTATATTATTTTGGTTAATATGCATAAACCTAAGTAACATTCTAAAACAAACATTTTTCTGCAATTTCATTTTCTATTCTGACATTGAAATATTAGAATATATTAAACATACTACTGGATTTATTGTATCTAATTGAAAATTGTTCTAATGTGAAAACTGTCAATTACATAGAAAGTCTTATTAATCAATTTAATGAAAAAATAAAAGAACTAGGTGGTCAATTTATAAATATTAAAAAATCTAATGCTAGAAAAACATTTAGATCTCAATGATGATTATCAGTTTAATTTATGTTATTTAGAACTATGTATTAAAAAAAATAATACATGGATATTGTACTAAAAATATCAGTAAAAGAAGAATGAATATTATTTCACAACAATAAACATTAAAAATAAAACAAAATTAAACAGTTTTAATCAGATAGATAATATAAATGATAAATAAAAAACCTCCCTGAATATAAATTTATAATTTTGCATAAAATCAGTTTTTAAACCATCAGATATCAATATAAGTAAATTCAGTTTGCACAAATTATATAAATTTGTATAATTATTATATGGTAAAATTAACATATTGTGTATAATGTGATATGTTTAATACTATTAGACAGGAAATCTATAACAACTAGTATAATACAATATATATATAATTTATATCATGGTGCAATAGTTATTAAAATATCCATATTAACCTATCAATAGCAATGTTAACTACCTAATTAACTTGCTTAAAAAATAGCTATTTTCTTATTGAAATACTTTTTACTTTAAGTAATAAATAAAAATAAACAATAAGCCAAATAAGTAAGATAAATCATTTATTCAAAAACGTTTTTGGCTATCCATGTAGCCTGCCTCAGCCAACTGAAGCAGGCTACATGGACATTTATTTATTATGAATAGCCAAAAACGTTTTTGAATAAATGATTTATCTTATTTATTTAGCTATATTTCTTATTTAAAATTTTCAAATTTTAAATTAATTATCTGGTCTAAAATTGCAGAATCTAAATTGCATAAGTTGAGAAGTATCTGTATGAAAGTTTAAAATTAATAAAAAAAAAAACATTTGTATATTATGTAAAGAATAAATATAAAATACATATTTCCCATACTTTATTTAAATACTGAACTAATATACTGTACAATGAAAATTTTATATTGCATGTTATCTATAATGCATGCTTTAATATTGGGAAAATTAAAGCATATGTAGCAATTAAGTTAATTCATTTATTTCAATAAAAATTGTTTATAAATTCATAATAATCTAATTTCATAGATGATAAAGCTGCAGATACTTGCAATACAAGTAGTACCATTCCACCTGGAAATATAAGAGCTGTTCATGTTCAACCTCAAGCAACCTCAGGTTGTGTAACTGATAGAAGTGTTAGAGATCCTAATCGGTAAGAATTTAAATTTTTCTTTCAGACTGTATTTATAAAAATTAAATTAAATTATAAATTTAATTAATTAATAAATCAGTATAATATAAAAACTATAATTTGTGACTCTTCTTACATATAGAGAAAATTATTAAAAAAACATAACCATTATTTACAGTTAATATAATATATTAAGTAATGTAAATAATATATATTCAGAGGTATTATGTTTATAATTAAATACTCAATAGCTTTAACATTTTTTATTTAATAAGATATATTGATTCAAATTTGTTTGTACTTTATGAAATTATTTATTTTGAACTTCTCAAATTTTAAGTTTAAAGTATATTCTATGTATATATCTTTATGTATAGATTAACAAATCTTTAAAATATTTAAATTCTATTGCTGTTTATAAGAATATTTGAATTTTTTATGTGGAGTTCTATTTTTATAATTGATATTGCTATATTATTTATCATATTTTTTAGAAAATCATAATATATATATGATAGATTCAATGCTGAAGTGAACCAAGTCCAAAAAATATTCTCTCTCTTAAATCAGTATTTCTCTTATATAAGATTATTCAAAAATTCCAATTATTAATTTATTTATAACTGATATAATACATTCTATGCAATTTGTTTTGTATGGAAACAGCAGGGAATTTTATTATACAAAAACTACTATTAATAAAACTGCTGATTTCATAAAATGTAATTTTATGGACTTACTTTACTTCAGCATTGAAATCATTCACAGAATCATAAATGTAAAACATTCTTAGCATTTACAAACTTAGTGAGAAAGATTATCTGCAATGGGGTATATGAATATTTAGAATATGCAAATTCAAATAAAAACATGATTATTTTGCAAAATGTTTAAACATACTTGTGTACCTAATATAATTTTTTACTTTTAATTATTTTTTATGCTTTATTATATGTTTTAATTTTATTTTAAATTATAGTTTTATTTGTACTCTATTTTAAAAAAATTATATATTTTATATTATATTTTATTTTATGTTCAAATATTTTAAAGTTTCAAATTATACAATATATAACAAGTTAATAACTCTAAATGCTATTAAATGTCTGACCTTAATATTGATATAGAAATTTGATATTCCAAAAATAGATGCATAAATATATACCTAAGTTATAAATAAATGATAATTACTGGTATGTATGTTGATAAATTCATATTGCTAAAGATATTGCTTTGAAGAAATATTCATTTAAACAAATGAAGTATTATGTATAGCCTGTAATGAAAAATTATATGAAAAAATAAGTTCAGATCTGGATTTTGCTTTCTTTCTCAGGATATATCAATAACGATCTATATATAAATGAAAATTAGTGATCAGTTAAAGAATTATCATAAATACTTCTTTAGTTAATTAAGAAAATCTTTTATAGTTATGAATCATCATAGATATGAAAGCTTTCATGCCAATTCAATCTTTTGTGATAATGAAAGGTTTTAAAATTTCTTAATTTTAAAACTTTTTATAATCACAAAAGATTAAATTGGCATGCATAAAATCATGTTAAGTTTCTACAGTATACATAGTGTAAAAATTTATGTTGTTAATTTATATAAAACAATTTTTAATTATAGTACTGTATTCTAAGCAACTGTTTGAAACTGTTTTTAAATCATTTAATATTAAAATACTATAAGTGATATAAACTTTTATTTTATAAAATTAAATTAGTAAAAATATTTATTTACTGTCAAAAATGGTTTTGGATCAAGTATGCAGTTTTGCAGCATTCACTCCATTATTTATACAAAAATATATAAAATAAGCAGGATGGGGTGTAATATGATCAAAGAAAATTTTTCATTACAGTTGGTGCCCATCATATGCAGTTAATTCATCCAAAAAATTTTTACATAAATTGAAAACCACATAAGTTCAACAATGCTTAAATTCAATACACATAACTGAGTGCAGTAACAAAAGTAATGATGAAATGAAATTTTGAAACATATTTTAAGTATAGATAAGAAAATTTTATGCTATAAGTGATATTTTTGTAAAAAAGTAAATTGTTTAATGAATTTTCCATTCATGTTTTTATAGAAATTCAATAAAAATAAAAGATAGTATCCACATATCTCTGAAACTGCTTAAGTCTGGGACCTAGTGTATTGACTTATACACAGGCTAATATATTTCCTGGCTTCTGGAGTCTCAAGATTAAGGGTCTACTTATGCTTCAGTATCTAAAATAGTTCAGATTTATATTTACTTGTTTCACGATAATTCCCATTTGAACTTAATATTTAATCTAATACAAAAATTTGAGAAATATGTAATGACTTTAAGCATTCTAAATATTATGTTATAAACAAAAAATTAAAAACTTAATGAGTTTTCACATTTTGTTAAAAAAAATATCAAATTTTTGATATTTTTATTTAAACTGAATACATGATTAAAATTAACTTTCTAAAATATATAATTAAAACATTATCAGTTCTAGAGCTGTCAAGATTAAGTAATTAATCAGTATGATTAACTAGCTATTATTTTAATGACCATCAGTTTTGATGAACTCACTATTGAAAAAAACTGTTGTTATGGAATATGAACTTCATCCAATTTATCATTATAAAATTATTAATTTATTGGCATTAATACTATCAAAAGTTTAGCTGATAAGTTTTATTAAATATACTAAAATTATATATATATATATATATATACTGTATTAAAAGAAATATTATTATTTCTCAATTTAAAATAAAATATATTGACAAATTTTATATTTGATTCATAACATTACTTTTGATTGATAGAAAAATTTTAATTATAATGAAAACTTTTTTGTTTGTTTTTATATTAAACATTTTATTTAAATTAAATTTTAAAAAAAGAGTTCAAATGTTTGTAAAATATAAATCTGATCAAAAAACTGTAAAGAAAAATAAGATGATAAATTATAAATGCCATAATTTTTTTTATATTTTACATTATAAAAAGCACATTAAATTGATAATTAATGATTTCAAATTATCATTTTTAATTGTATACTCAGTTATTTTTCCATTTTTCTTAACAGTAAATATTTCGAGTATCGATAAATATATATTAAATTTAGATCAATAAATTTAAAATTTTTTATTATGCATATCACCATTTTCCAAACTCTATGTTGCTGGGGATTAGCTTTTTTACTGCTTTTTTTGTGACTCAAAAATAGAATTGTAATTAAATGGAATACTTTTGAAAAAATTGAATGCATATTCATTCAATATATCCTTATCTCATAGAACTTCTGCTTCTTTATTTAAATATTCTAATCCTTACAAGCCTTTAAGCAGGACATTTATTAATTGAATATTTTCACCCTCTTCTGCCTTATTGCTACATTGAATAGTGAAAGCTGAAAATGTTTAATTAATAAATGTAATTGTCCTGCTTAAAGGCTTGTAAGGATTAGATTATTTAAATACAGACAGACTTCAGGGTTCAAGCTCAGACTTATGACCTCAGGATTCTGAGGTCATAAATTTGAGCAGTCAGAAGTTGGAAATATCCAAAATTTATGAATTTTTCACTACCAATCCTTATTAGAACACTATACATTATCATAATAAACTTAATAAACATAAAACTATAGACACAAAAAATATAATTTTGTCACATCACTCCATTGCATATGGACTCATACATATATGAAATGCATTGACTAATCACAGAATTTGCCAAAGTTGATGGTATGTTGATAGTCAAGGACTATCTATATTCATTCTCTGTTTAATCTTATAATAGTAAGTCATTTATTATATTTAATACTTTTTAAATTTATTTTCTGATAATATTTAGGATTGTGCTAATATTTATATATATTTTTTTAAGAATTGGTATCAGACTATAGGTTGCTCTTTGGGGAACCTAATTTATACAGTATAAAGAATATTCTTCAAAGAGTTTGATAAACATTTAGATGGATCTTAAAATTTTTTTGAAAATGTGAAATAAGAGTTCATTTGCTGTTGCTCTATGAAATTCTTTGAAAATTATATTGTAATTTTTATTTTTAGTTAAAGTTACTATATTTTATGTCATATAGATATACTTCGATATGCAACAAATATTTCTTTTTAAAAAGATATATAGTTCAAATATTAATCCTATTATTTTCTTTTAATAGAGATATTCATATTGTGGAATTACTTTCCACAAGTACTACCTCTGAAGTCACAATACACCTCCAACCTCAGGGTCATGTACAAACTACAATTGATGCACCTGTTTTGCACAGAAATTTATTACTTGTTCTAAAATGCCATGTCCCTTTAACCTGGTTAATTGAATCATGGGGCATACAGGGAACTTTGGATGTTGTGGTAATTAACAATATAACATAAATGTCTTTTAAGTTATTCAAAAATATCTTTTAAAATTAATAGAGAATTTTTCAAATAGGCTGAACATGAAGTTAAAGGTTTATCACTTCCAAAGTATCAAATCCTACGGGTCCAGACTCAGCAATTGGCTGCTGACACACCGGGTATTATGGAGGATGTGCAACTTGCTTATGGCACAGTTACTACATTTACTAAGGCTCACGTAGCTAATCGTGTTAATATGATCATTGTTGGAAAAGCAGGTAAAAATAAGTTCTAATTGAATAATAGTTTTCTATTTGAAAGGTTTGTATGGAATTTTAAAGTATATATATATTTTAACAGATGGAAATGAATATAATATTCAGAGTGACAGTAGTCTTATCCTCAGTCATACACCACCACATTTACCTCAGTCTGCAGCATCAGTATCCCCTCAACCATATCCTGATGCTAGCACTCCTACCCATCCCTATCATATTTTACAGTCAAAGGAAAAATTACTTAAAGAAATGAGAGAGTTACCTGGAATCAAAGCTGGAGACAATACACCTTATCTATTTCCCAAGTTTGAAACTCAGTGGGAAAACAGAGGTATTGTTATATAAACCATTGTTGCTAATATAAATTATTAAAGATTCAGTTTACAGAAATTTTAATTTAAAAAAATTTTATTAGATCTTGAAAGGACACCTAGCATGCAACTTATTCGAGAGATGGCCATGGATTGTCTTGGTGATAGAGTGCGGGTGTCATTTCCACGTGATAGAGTTGAAACTATAATGGATCAGCTCTTGGGAAGAGAAGATGGAAGACTCAAAGTAACACTTTCAGATCCAAAGTGTGGTGCTTTCCGAAATTTAACTCATATTATTTTAGAATCAACATGGGATGGATGTGGTGCTAAATTAGTAACTGAAGGCAGAAATAGAGCATATTACAATCAAGTAAGCCACTTTTTTACATTTTATAATCTCTCTTTATTGCTGGATCTTGTTTAATTTATGTATATTTTTGTTCAGGTAATATTTTGGGCTGACAGACGAAGTAGAAAGATTCTTAGTAGTCTTCAATCTCCACATGCTTTAGAAACCTTAATTGATGATGAAGATGTGGGACCAGAAGACGGATCTGGTTCTGATACACTGTCATCCAAATCTATAAAGCGCCGTGAAGCACATATATTAGTACCTCTTAGTTTTCAATGCATTTATAATATTACTGGAATGGGAGATTCATATAAATATAGTGAAGGAGTAAGTTTATTTATATTAAACTTTAAAAAAATCATAATAAGAAAATTAGTTTTTAATTTATTCTTAAACTTTACAGATGGCTCATCCTCATATTTATAAAATGAATTTATTTCTTGATAAAAATTTCACTAATCCTATTCCTAATCATGCATTTCCAATAACTGTCACAGCCAATGATTATATATTTGTTGAAAGTTCAGTGGAAGCAGGTATTTTATTTATTTATTATCATTAATTATATAGAATAATTTCATTTAATTTTACATGTTCTAAATTGTGTTATGATTACTGTTGCATAGGACCACATATATGTGTTATGGTTGATGAATGTTGGTTATCAAGGACAAATGATCCTTATCATACAACAGCCAAAAAGAGCATACTCATAAGAAATAGGTAATTATATATTATATTGCATGAAAATTATTTGAAATGTGTTTGCTTTTATTTAATTGTTTTTATATTTTTACAGTTGTCCAGCTGATCTTAGTGTTGAAATTATTCAAGCAGCATCCTGCATCACTCTTAGTAGACACCCTTCAGGTCAGCGTTTCAGTTTTCAGTTAAGTGAGGACTTTGTTAATGAAGATATGTATCTCCATTGTCAACTAAGTGTATGTGCAACTTTGGCAAATATTCAGCTTGGTGGCATCAGAAAGGTAATTATTAAATACATAATTTGAACATTATACAAAACAATAATGAACTAAAAAATTTCTTTATATTATACAGTGTTTTGATCCTCAAGATTATTGTGTGACTCAAAGCTTAAAACCATTTTTGGATGGGCCTCTGAATCGACATTTTAGTTTGGAAGTGGGTGGTCCATTTCACATTGTATCAAAACCACGTTCTGACAAGAAAGGTAAAATTACCTTGCAAGATGAATCTTTCAACTTGTATATGCATAAAATGGAAATTCATTATTAAATTTCATCTATTTGTAGATTCTGAAAATAATGGTGTATCATCTTTGGAAAATAATGAATGGTCTCGAGGAAAGGAAGATGTCTCACAGCAAATAATATTAGTTGGATTATCTACAGAGGCTATTGTTGGAATTGCTTTTGCATCATTTGTAATTGGAGCTGGTTTAATGGCAATTCTTTGGGTCATACATCTCCAAACTGGTAAATAATTTTCTATTTTATATTATGTTCATTAAAAGACATGAAATTGACAATTACTTTTTCTTTGAACAGATCCAATGAGGCAGCGAAGAAATCCTCCACAGCACATGTCTCATCCTCCTTCACATCACCATCATCACTCAGGTTATGACTTGTCTGGTCACAGTGGCAGCTCAACACCAAGTTCTCAAGCACCTATGACAGTCCATGCATGTGCATAATAATTGTCAGGACTAATTAGAAAACAATATAGCAAACACTAGAAGCATATCAGTTACTATTCACTCAAAGAAAGATTCTAAGAATGTCTCATTCCAATAATAATTTTTGTACATAAAATAGTTATCTTTGCCCCCAAATTTTTTTTTAAATCATCATTGTTAACATTATTTGTTCCATGGGCAACGTACAGAGTCACTCCCTAGAAACTCTTTACGACGGCCATTTCTCAGGTATTTTGTTGAAAATGTGTACAATTGACTTAACCATAATACTTTTCTCCCCTTATGTCACAGTCAGATTTTGAATTCATATTTATCTTTTTGTTATAACAGATGAGTATTTACTTTCAAAGAGATTATTAGTTATTATTATTATTATTATTAATATTATTATTATTATTATTAATTATTATTACTTTGAAATATTTCATAGTTTGGCATTAAATGCCTTCATAAGGCATTCACAGTACCTGGAAAGAAAAATCTTGTTTTTTTTTAAGTAGTGTCAAAAAGATTAATTTAATGAGCAGTTTCAAAGAAATGCTTTTAAATGCTCTATAAAATTAATGTTTTTGTTTGTATATTGTCCTATGAGTACAGTAGAACCCTTAGTATCTAGTTTAGTTCTAACTAGTAAACATCTGTTTTCTATCAAAAACCAAAGATTGTGAAATAGTATATTTTATATTTTCATTGATTGTTTTATCATAATGTCATTTGATATTTGAAATAATGTTTAATTTCATTGTGTATCTCTAATTGATACATGAAGAAATTATTTTTCATGGATAACTATATCTTACATTTTACTTTGTTTAAAAGAAAATATTAGATGCCATGCAAAACTTATTTTGTTAATTATTAAAGAAGCTGGAAATGCAACAGAATAAAGAATTCAGATAAATAATTTAAAAGAGAAAAATAATTTCAAAAAATCATCTGAAAATATTATATTACAGAAAGGCATTTTTTAAAAAGTTTAAATGACCAAACTGGATATTTAGAGCTCTACTGTGCCATTTGCTCCAAGCATTTCTTAATATCCCTAATAGCAGTTGCTTTTCGAGAGATTTGCCTTACAGAATATACTAATTTAAACACAAGTGACATTTTTGCCATCACAACGCACAATTATAATGCTTATTTCTTGGTTTAAAAAATAAAATGGAAATCTTAAACTCACAAGTTCCGTTCAAAGAAACAAAAATGAAAGTTCATAATTTCTATATAATTTCAATACTTCATTCCGTTATATGTACTTAAAATAATCTGTGCCATATACATCACTATCATATGTTTATATATATTTTACATACATGGCCTGCTTGGGCATTTTTACAGCCGAATTATGAGTCACTTTTTTCCCATGCCTTATTATTTTTTGAGTTGTGGAATTCAAAACATTGACCAGAGATTGTGATATAGGACCAGAAAACAGTTTTAAAAATTATTAATGCAATAGTCAGGCCTTTCTAATGGTCATTAACTACTATACTAATACTACTACTTTAGTTCCAACAGTAGAGCTAGCATGTAACTACTGTTGTCCACTTCAAATGTAGCTTTTAAAAGCTAAGCTTAGATGGTAGTCTTCCAACATTGGCTGGAATATATATAAATATATATACATATATAAATATAAAAAGTATTTTTTCTCTAAATTATAAAAAGAATGCAAAACTCCATTACAAGCTATAAATTGATGTAAATGCATTGTAAATTACTCAGTTTTTATTTATAAATAAAAAACACAGTAGATAAATCTACTGAATTTGAGGGAAATATATTGCATTGAGCAAATTTTTTGTCAATAACTTCAACTCAACCATGCCATAACACCTGATGGTTGGAACCAGGTTTTGTTACCTTTTTTTGGCTAAAGTAACATGGCATGTAAAAGGTATTACATTATCTTTAACAGCCTTGTGCAATGAAATCTGGAATAAAATGATGATTTTAAATTGATTCTCAACACATTATTTGGCACTTATTTATGCCGTCTGTTGCAGACGTTAAAGTAAAATTAAAGAATTTTAACCCGTCTGCTGAGTGCGAGACTTGGTCATGTGTAACATGACTTTGTTGTAGGAAGGAGCTTCCATGTTACGTAGCCATTTTCTTCATTAGATAAAACCATTCTTTTTCAATTTCTCCTTTTGCATCATTTTTAGTTGATTTTATTTTGTCATGATGTAGAATATAGATTCTCATTATCATTCTTTAAACTTGATTTAAGTATTTCCTTATTACCTCAATGTTTTTAAAATGATTAAAGCTGAAGAATATTTGTATGATAGAATTATCTTAGGAAAATGTTTGGTCTGATGCGACCTGGAGTTTAGAAATAAATCGGTCTATAATTGTGGCTTTTATTAGCATGTGTCTGTTGTGTTGTGAAGTACTTAAAAGTACCTAGTTGTGTTTGTCCAGAAAATGTACTTCATTACCAGTAAAAGAGCGAGAAATATGTTTAGTTAGATTGTTGAATAATGAGTCTTCCACTTTATTCTGCATAACATGGTTAGGTTCAGATATAAATCAGTATTAATGCTTCTAAAATTGCATGCAATAAGTTTGTTATCTCTAATGAAACTTGTCATCCGTTATCTAATTATAATGCACCTAACCGATGTGTACAGAATCAAGTGTAAGCACTGCACACATTCAGATATTTTTAGCATTTATCATGTGCTGTATATATGATTAATAATCCTAACGTTATAAATACTCAGTTTATTTTGACAGTATTATCAATAGCAGAAAAATTTATTACATAAATCCATTGTTAACAGTAACAATAATGCTAGTCAATAGTCAATATATTGGAATCTCAACATAGTACAAGCACAAACAATTGGCCGTAACTAGTGTCATAAATTATCTCCTGTGTATGTGTGTGCATGTGTATATATTCCAATATTAGAGTTTGCACATTCTTTTATCATCAGATGAATAAATTATTACATCTGAAGATGGAAAAATGTCAACTACATACGGTTAAACTATATTTTAGCCTCGCCAAATTTTTCGAGGCATTATTGCTCAGGATTTCATATATTACTATATATTATGTTCACAGCTGATTTATAATATAGAGCATGTAAAGAACAAATGTATCGTAGGAAACTTTCCATTTCACGTTTGTGTATGTCTCTATGGAAAATTGTAAATAGTTCTTTAAACTGTTATTTTGCAATAAAAATCTGAACTCAGTCCAAATAAATGTGTCTCTGGTGTTTTTATTTTATACATAAAACT
Source organism: Androctonus mauritanicus (assembly GCA_011317285.2). Classification (NCBI taxonomy): domain Eukaryota; kingdom Metazoa; phylum Arthropoda; class Arachnida; order Scorpiones; family Buthidae; genus Androctonus; species Androctonus mauritanicus. Next base: position 754 of record WUQG02333143.1, on the reverse strand, counting down.
TTTTTTTTTTTCAATCATTTATTAAGATTTTGATTGTTATTCACAATCCATTTTTTCTTAAGGAATCAGTAAGTCTAAAAACTAATATAAATATATAAAAGTTTTTAACCTCCAGTTTGAATTAATTTCCCCATGTATTATATTTGCATATGCAATTTTAATTTAATAAAGATAATTCATACTGAGTAACTTTTGTTTTAATGCTGCTATTCCCAAATACAGGCACCAGTTGACTTTAATGCACCACCAAGAAAATATTTTTTCAAGTGGGAGATAAATTAACATAGTTATATCTAATATAGATATTTCTTATTTATTATGTTTATAAAAATATCCTACTTAGAATAAATTAACATAAAAGTGTTGTTAGAATAAAATGATCATATTTTATTAATTTAAATAAGTAAAAGTATCATTTTAATGATTGCATAAATTTCATATTTCTACATACTATAAAAAAAATAGACACACTAATAGAAAAGTCAATTCGATCATCTGCAGTTCTTCATGGCTAACATATTACTTTTTAGATCAGTGATGGCAAATCAAAAATCAGTCAAAATATACACCTGTAGTGTGTCATGATATATATATATGCTGTTATAAACTAAATATCAGAGTAAAAAACAAATATTCACATTTGTAGGTATAGTTGTTTTATATTATCTAAAACATAGAGTTAAAAAATACAGGTAGCCCTCGGTTTATGCTGCTGCGCAACTCGTGTTTTGCCGTGTAATTCCCCGATTCTCCC
>WUQG02333142.1:0-135011 GCA_011317285.2 Androctonus mauritanicus | reverse complement strand
GTTCCATATCAGTGTTTGTGTGCGGGGACTACTTTTCATGGAGCAATGTCGCTACAGCTGTGATGTTTTATTTTGTTCTATTTTTGTTTTGTAATTTTAAAAATTGGGATGATACGGTTTCATCACCCCTTAACGGATCGCTCGTCAGATTCCCTCCTCATATTCTGCTCCCTTCGACCCTCTACAGTTACTGAAATGTTTATACTTAATTGAAAAAACAGCTGTCAGATTGATCTATGGGTTGTTAGAATTCATGACATGTGAGAGCTAAAGAAATAATAAACATTTATAAAGAAATTTGCTGTGTCTATTCTGTGTTTCACTCCTGTTACTGAAAGGAGACAACTGAAAAACTTTTCTATTTGTTCACCTGACAATTCTGATTTTGTTCAAAAAATAATGGCAAGAGGTAAGAATTTTTTTTTTTAGTACATCTGCACGTTGAAGCAAGGGAAGAAGAAATCTGTACGTGGATCACAAGTCGTGAATCATCGATTAAAGATGAGTTTCGAAATTAACAAAAAAATATATATTTTGATGTGTTTTAATAAAATATAATTTCTGTTGCTGAGTTTTTGAAATATTATTTTCAATTTTTATCATAATTTAGTAAAATTGTTGTCATGAGTGAAAAAATACTTATAAAAGTTTCAAATTGTTTTTCTTAAACGTAATTGTTGTATAAATTTTTTTCGGAAAATATCTGATATTCTATATAAGAAAGTGTGATTCTTCATTGCACTTGAAGTAAAACGTTAAATTAAAATATGACAAAATTTTAATTTGGAGAGTTTAAAATATTACTTTTATATGGAAAGATTAAAAAAAAAAAAAATTAGTAGTCCAGATGGCAAACTATTACCAATTGAAAATTAAAAAAAAAAAAAATGAAGAAATGCTGATAAATTTTAATGAATCTTAAAGCGTTTCGTTCCGTGAAATTTCAGCTAAAGTTATTCACGGAAATAAACGTTTGAGATTCATTAAAAATTTACGCAACATAGTCAAATTATGTTTTTAAATGCGATTACGATATGGCATGTAAAAATACGCTCTTGGCAATTTTCTGTTTCGAAGGAGTCTTAAACTATTTAATTACTATTGAAAGTGAGTTTTCAATCTTCAATCAAACGATTTGTGCGCTTGTCCATAACTCTGCACTTTCCGAACGATTGTTTCTTGAGAACTGCAGCGTAAAACTGTGATGTGATGTGATGTTGTATGGCCCGAAGCAGTTAAAGTTTTCTGAGATTCGCAATAGTTTTCGTCATACTGGATGCGAAACTAACCTATATCTACTCTCTCTAAATGTCTGCACATTTTCCTGACGTGTTCCGGCCTATCTGACACCAAATGTCGTTCCGTTTGAGTAATGGTTTCCTGGCCGATGTTTGGATCTGATAACCCTATCTGACGGAGTTTGGGACAATGTCCGATCTGGCAGCATGTCCTCTGCAGGCGACATAGGTCGCTAAATGTCAGCTAGTAACCTCCAAATGCTGACTGAAGATCAACAAAATAGTTGGGATAGTGGAAGAGGCAAAATGAAAAAATAAAAAAAATAAAAAAACTAGCTTCTACCAACATTCCCTCTGGCATTTTCCGATTTTCTGGGGTTTGAATGGATACAAAGGTTATTTCTTTTGGGAAATGTCATCATTCAAAAAATTTTAAAAAGTTTGACTTTTAGCGTAGATAAGAGAAGAGAGAATGTTTGTGCAATGCACTCGAATAGTATATGATATCTTACTGATATCTAAATGGAAAAATTCAGTTGGAAAAGTTATTTCTGATATAAATTATACGGGATTTTGTAGCAGAGCCTTTTACATCTCTCAGTTTGCAGACTCTGTGATATAGTGCATAGTCTAAAACCTATTTTTCAAATTACACGACTAGAAATAAATCGAGTCGAAATTTTTTCAAAAATTCCATAACAGAAAAAGATCGATTAAACCAGCATTTATGAAATCATCTTATAAAGAAATTTGAATATCATTTACAAAATAATAATAATAATAATAATAATAATAATAAATATTTAAAATTTTTCTCCTCTCTTCTAATTCTTTATCATTTTCTTGTCACTTCAAAAATCTTTCACATTTTGTCGAAATAACGTTTAATATTTACTTATTGAACACGAGTCGATTGTCATTCGTTTCGTAAGTGGTACATGCATTTTTACAACTTATGTAACATATGACAAGCGTCGTAAAAAAAGTTGGCAGATGAAAAATGCACGAAAAGTTTCATCTTGCCAAAACTCATGCACATAACGTATAATACTTGTCTAGTTGACTGAAGAGAAATCTTAGTTGAATATCAAACAGTCGATCTTCTCATAATATGGTTTCTACTCACGACAGAAACATCTTACAAGATATTTTTTTTTATTTTTATTTTCAAATTACCATAATGACTTTTCTGGAAACTTGAAATGATAAGAGCGGTTTTTAAATTGCAACCATTCTTATATCTTTGTCTACTTATACATAAATAAAGTTATTTAATGAGACTGTTCTTTTTTATTTTATTTTATTTTACAAGGAGAACAAAGAAAAACATTTAAACAACACTCTACAGAACTTAAATGAATTTCGTGTATAAATGAATCTTTCTCATAAATTTCTTTTCTGTTTTTTAGCATGAAAATAAATTTTCTTCCACTATGTATTTTACAATATATAAAAAAACGTTTAATTAAACAGTAAATTATTTAAATGTCAGCAAATATTTAATTTCGAATTATAAGTAAATAATAAAATTATTTCTTGGTGAAAATAAAGGAATAAAATGGTAAATATAATTATAACTACAATATTATTTTTAATATAAGAGAAATACTTATTTTAATTAAAGAATGAGGAGGAAAAAAATCCGAATAGTAATGAAAATTTCCACTAGAGGGAAGCACGAGAACGAGATTTTCTCTTAGTTTATGTTAAAAACAAATGGCTCTCTTTGACATTTGCTTCGGAAAGAGTTATGTGTCAATAAAGACGAGATAACAAAGAAATATCATACGATACATTAAACAGAATTCTTCAGTTTAAGCTGTAGCCATGGTTAAGTACTCTTCCATTACTCAAACCTTATCGGCCATTTTTATATATAGCACGTCATATAATATCATTATTGATTAAAATAAAAGTCATTTATCATTATTGCTGCAATTCCTAGAATTATTTGATTAAACTTAATTTACAAACTTTGTAAATTAAGTTTCATGCATCTTTTGCAAGATTCTAATTAAAACCAAATTTAAATCTTACGAGCTTCATTTAGACTTCTCTCTCATAATATATCCAAAGTAAATTACTCATTTATATCACTTTACTTGCCATTTATTTGTCTAATTAGTTTCCTTGAAAATATATAATTTATTAATATAAATATATACGTATATCTTTTTTACCAAAAAAAAAAAAAAAGTAATTAATTAATGTCTTCTGATATTCAAAAATTTCATGTTTTTGAAAGTATTAAAATGGAAAAAAAGTGGTTGTAGAAATGGAATGTAGAGAATTAAAAATTTTATATTAAATACTGCTTAGTCGGTAGAAACTGGCTTTAAATTTTTATATTTCATAAGCTTTAAATCCTTAAATCGGAACGGAAGTTTTCAACGTTTTAAATGAAATGATTGAGCATCCTCTTTCCAAATAAGTCTAATCTCTTTCAAGTTACAAATCACGCAAATAACGACTCACTGTCCATTTTTAACTTTCCCTTAAAAGACTGTAAATAGAACGTTGGGAGTTGGACAGTATTGAAAAGTATTGGTCGAGAAATTCTTCTTTCTTTCTTTTTTTTTTATTTTTTTCGTCAAGGTTACAACCGATTGACAACCGATTCCCTAATCTCCTTACATTTGTTCGAACAGGAGTCTTTGAAGGATTTTCTAATGCTACGGGGTACGCTAACGTCAGCTTTTACTTTTAGAACTTTGTCCAAAATGCCTTCAAAATTAAACTTCGGTAATATGTCTTATACGAAGTGAGTCGAGAATCGTATTGCTAAAGGCTGAAGAATTATGACTTAAATTTTTTCTTTTTTATTTTCCTCTTCTCCTCTCTCTTCTCTCTCTCTCTCTTCTAATAAAATCGAATTTCCAGAACTTTTTTTTCTTTTTCGAAAGTGCATTAATGTGAATTAATCGTAATTTTGCATGCAGGAATTTAATAGAAATATTTATCGGAAAAAGTATAAATATCAAATTAACATTTAATTTTCAATCGAAAATAATCTGGTGAATTTCTTTTTTAAATCTGTGATTTTTTTTCGATATTTGGATTAAATTACTCTGTCTAATGACCCTATTAATGTACATTTTAAAATTAAACCGCTTACAGATTCGGAATACTGTTTAAAGCGATATAAATCTAGATCGGGATGCACTTTCATCGACTGAATTTCAACTTTATTATTTTTTTTATTTATTTTATAATCCGATATAGAGGAAGTTTTTCTAAACCAGATATTAATAGCCTATCATATATTTAAACTGAAAACTAATTTTATTGTAATCATAATTTCAAAAATATGCAGAAATATTACTTCTAATCACATAAAAGTCCTAACAGATTAGATTCTAGCGAGGCATTTTGTTATCGTTTCAATCTCTTATCTCCGAGCTATTTTATCCTTTAACTGCCAACCATATATAAGCCATTTCGTGGTATATGCGTGACATTATTAGTTTTTCGTGACATACTTTCGATTTTCAGATAATATCTCGGATATATAGCATAATCACTTGATATCGATATCAGTTGTTACGAGGTTACAATTATCTTTCAAAAAGATGAAGTTTATTCCCCTGAGAAATCGCGTCGACATTTTCTACTATATCCGATCCAATCTTTTCTTATATGAAGTTTTCTTCTATCCTAAATAGAGGATATAATAGATAAAAATTCTAACGCTTCGTAGATATAATTGTTATCAATAATATCATTCGTCTTCTATAGATACTCCGATGAATATACCGAAGAAGAATCCGCATTGTACTGCCAGCAGTTTTCATCAGTCAGATATTACTTTTATAATATTTTCCTTCCTTTCAGAAAATAAAAATATTATTTTGGTTGTCAAATATTATATTCCTTGCGAGATGATCATTATAATTTTTTTTTTTTCTTGTATGCCATCAGTTTATAAATTATGGCTTGAAGTGCACTTCAATCGAAAATTTCTCTTCGAGTTTAAAAATATTTATATTATTACTATTTTTTTTAAACTTCAATTACTTGTTCTGCCTCTACGTTCAATACCAATATTCTCATATTACTTAATAACCATGAATTAATTAATTAAAACTCGGCTATTAAACGGCTAAGAATTAATATTACTTATACTTTTTGATTTTTATAAACATTTAAATTTTAAACTCTCGTGTTATAAATTGTAAAATTTAAAGAAAATTAAGTTTTATAGACGTAATAAAAATAATGAAGGCAACTAGTTGATGTTTTCGGTTTATAATCTGGCGATAAAGAATCGTACGTCTTTGACGATCTTATTTCTAAAAATTTATATAATGTTTCGCATATAAACAGTAATTTTCTATAGTTTAATTTATACTGTGCGTATAACATTCTATTTTATTATAATAATAAATTATAACATTCAATAGTAACCAATCATTATGTGTATCAAGCATTGTAATCTCTTTCTTTGTTTATAAGCTAGATTTCGGTTATAATTAAATTTTTCCTTTAAATATTCATGCAATCGGAAATATTAAGTTTAAATTCAAAGTGAATTACCAGAAATTGTAGCTGGTGCTTACTAATCTCCATTCTGTAGATTAACCTAGATACAATAATAAGAATAGCCTGTGCGATGCATCGTTTTAATCTTCAGAAATTAATCTTACAGAATATTGATTATCTGCTGAAAATTTGATTTCGAGCTTCAAATTTACTTATGTGATGAATAATTCACTGCAAACTTAGAAAATGATTAAAATAGTTTAACTATATTAAGCCAGAAAATGAAGCTCCTCTGGAAACGAGCAAACATTACACTTCTATAAATTTTAAAATAAAGAATATTCATTATATTTTTATGCTTTTTGAGATTAAATATTTGATTAATTTAGTTCTATATATATATATATATATAATATTTATTATATTCTTACAAATTCAAAGATATACAGCATGAATGTTCAATGGAAACTGTTATGGCATTTATAACTGTTTACTTAAAAAAAATATTTAAAAAATGGATCCAAAAATTAAATTAAAGTACATAAATTTTATATAAATTTATTTCTTAATTATAAAAAGCAATATTAAAATTTTTTTACTGCATATTTATATATATAAGAAAGAAAAAATACTTTTAATCCAGTTCTTATAACCATTTTAAAATATACATTTTGTTTTTCTTCCTAAACTTTATTAAAATATCTCTAGAACATAAGAAGAGAGGAAGAAAAAAAAAATCTGAAATTCGTTCATATTTCTCATCAAAAATTTCGATTAAAAAACAAAATTTTAATTGAAAACGCTAAAATATTGTTAGCATTTAAATAGGTTAGTTCAGGATATATCTGTCAGACACATTAATATTGAATTTACAATTTTATTTAAAGTATTGAGAAGTGAAAGAAGAGGAAGGAGGGGGAGAAAAAGAACAAAATTTTCATTTTGAATTTTACAAGTGAATCAAGTGAATTTAAATTTCAAATTAAATGATTAATTCAATTTATTAATGTGAATTTATTCCGATAGTCAAGCGATAGCTTAATAAAATTTAATAGGGTATAATAAACTAATTAGCGATTTAAAACATTTATAAATTATTCAAAAAATAAAAATAAAAAAAAACTGAATCAACAAATTCTAACAACAGATGGTCTATGTTTGTTTTCGATATTATATCAAACTTTTGAATTTAAATTTTATATATTTATACGTATATATTTTCTTAAAATAAATTACAAATATTTATCAAATTAATTAATTAAGATGAGAATAGAGATCGAAAATTTAATTTTATATATGTATCGAATGAAAAAAAACAGACAAAAACAACAGAATTAATTTAATTTAATTAAGTTTTTTTTTCAAAAAATAAACTAAACTAAAAAAAATTATTTTTTAATAGAAAGAATTAAAAAAAAAAAAAAAATTTTACAAAAGCATTGTCCTCATGGATTACTCTTAATTCTGATGATGTTTTAAGAACTAATTTTATTAAAATGTAAAGAGAAATTAAAAAAAAAAAAAAATATTAAAAATTCCAGTAATTCCAAAAGGAAAACAAAAAGATAAAACTTTAAATTTTTTACTTTTTTCATATAAATTATAAAGACACGTAACGTAATTAATTGTTTTTAACAATATTTAGTTAATAGAAAAAAAAAAAACTACATAACACTTCAATAAAAATTATAAAACAAACAAATTTTAAAAATATTTTCTTCTTACTACACAAAAAGAAAATTATCTTTATTTTATAATAAATATTAATTTACATTCAAATTTATGTTTAAAAATAAATTTAAAATTTTTTTTATTTGTTTAAGAGTGATTTAAAAAAAAAAAAAATTATAAATTTGAATGTAAAATTAGTTTTATTTTATAATAAATATTAATTTTATATTCAAATTTATATTTAAAAATAAATTTAGAATTATGTTTATTCGTTTAAGAGTGATTTTTAAAAATATATTCATAAACAATGCTAAACATTGATAAAGAAAAATCAGATAGAATAAATATCCTTTTATAATCATCCAACTAAAGAAATTTGGATAATAAAAACGGCAATTTAAATAAATTAGATAGAAAATTATATAGGTCGAACAAGCAGATATTTTTCGACATTATCCCCGAAAAAAAAAGAAGAGAGAGAGAGGGGGAAAAAAAGATAAAAGTGAATAGATTAGTCAATTATTGTGATAACCGATCTCCCTCGTTTGAATAAGGTAAAATGGAAATTCGCCATTCGTTAATGATTATGATAAAATTAAAATAATTATCGCAAAATGATTGATAGAGAAATTAATAGAAAACAGTGCGTAATCGTTGTGAAAGGTGAAAGAGAATAATATATATTAATGCAAATATGGATGATGTCAATCACCATTCACAGAAAGATAAATAGTGAAAAGTCATAATAAATATAAATTCCATTCAACTATATCATTGTATCGGTGAATGGATATGTTATGTAAATAGAATAGAGAAATCGTAACATATTACTTTAAATTTAATACCTTTGCTAAGAAAAGTAAATAATAATTCATATTTTAAACTTTAAATATTTTTGCAATAAATAAAACTACCGGATATAAGTTATTAATGAGAATCTATCCGTTATAAAAGTGAGTTAATATTTACTCTATAAAGTCTTTATTGGAAAGAATAAATGCATTTAAATATGTGCTATTACAATACAAAATATATATTTTTTTCATATTTTTTAATTTTAGATTTTTTTATTTTTATTGAATCGATAATACATTCCACTAGAGACCGTTTCACTTGCTTTCTGTTAAGATGTTTTGCTATTAATTTTATTTTTGGTAAATCTTAACAAAATAAAAAAAAAATATTTAGAAAATGTATATCGGTCTCGATCGCATTCATCTATTTAAATTTGAATAAAAATAAACCTTATAAATATATATATATATATATTTATTGATTATAAACTTAGTCAGAAATATAAAAATTTATATGGTATATCCACAAAATCGTCAAACTTTCATCAAAATATAAAAAGAAAAATATGATTTTACGTCTAGCTGCAACAGAACTTTATTTTCTAAGTTTATTTTTTTTAAATAAAAATTTAAATTATTCTATTGTTTTAAATTATTGTTTTTAATATTTTATGTTTACATTTTCAAGTTTTTTTTTCTTAAAATAATATAATTTTCATGGTATAATCACTAATTTCCATATTATTCTTATTTGTTGTGTATCAAAAGCATCGCATTAATGATTGCAAAGGAGAAAGATGAAGAATGATGTGAATGAATCACTGATACAAAATAAATCCAAGCAGGTTGGTAGAATATATTTGCTGATCTCACAGTTAAACACGTGACTGAAGTATAAAACAATTTTCTCAAATACCCTTTGGCATGAAGGAAGAAAAAATGGTATGACTTTACCTTGAGGATATCTATATGTGTGTGTATATGTGTGTATGCGAGAGAGAGAGAGAGAGAGATAGAGGGTGGGTGTGTGTGTGTGTGTGAAATTCGTCAGCATGTTTCTCTTAACACAATTATGTCGATCGCAACTGCAATCTAGTTGTAAAACTTAATGACTTTACGCAATACGAGTTTCAAGGTAATTGAAAGTAGAAAAGTAATTAAAGAATTGAATTTCTTCCAACTAGGAAAATGCAACTTGAATGTTTGAATAGAATTATTTCATTTTTTTTTCTTCTTCTTCTTCTTAGATTATTAATGTTCTTATATAAAAGTATTTAAAATGAAAATTATTCCTGTTTTCAATTTTCGTATAAAAATTTTTATTTATATTAAACGGTTTTTTTTTTCTACAGAATATATACATATTAATTTAATTCTTGTATAAAATTAAATTTAGTTTAAACAATTATATATTGATTCAAAGTAATATTATTAACGTCAATATTGAAAGCTGCAAAATTAGTAAATATTTGTATTTTCATAACATGTTTGCTGATAAAATATTTTAACAAATTAGTTTTTTAAACAAATTTTCTTTAATCAATATTTAAGAAATAAATTTCGCATATTTCATTCATTTTATTTACATTATATTTACTTGAAAGTCATCATTAAAATGTAAAAAAAAAAAAAAAAAAAAAAGATAGATTCTATTGAGGTTAAAAAAAGAAATAAAATAGCAAAAATTAAAAAATTTCGATCTAAAAAGTAAACAAATCTTTTTTGAAGTTGAATGTATTCTTAAAATATTTTATTTTATCACCTCACGATATAATCCCATCAACGCAAAACGGTTTATGTTGAAATAGTTTAGAAAATGCATGGAGTTGGATATTAAGGGAATCAGTTGAACAAATTTTCACTGCCACTTTCAACACCTGATAGCACTGCAACTTCGTACTTTTTCAAAACAACAGAATATATTAAGTATAAGATTGATTTGAGAATAACTGAAGGGTCAACAGTTGCTAAAATAAACTTTCCTGTTTCTATTTTCTTGTTTAGAATAAAACTTAAGTTTTATATATACACACACAAATAAAAAAAAAATCTGTTTCATTTTTTCGACTCCTATCTATAATTGAAAACAGTAAATTGATGAAATTCTATCAATTTTTTTCGTGTTGAAACTTACCGAAGCGTTACCTTCTTTAAAAATAATTGTTTTCATAATTTATATATTTTTGAAAACAGATTACAAAGATTATAAATTAATAGAAGACAATATTATAAAAATTGTCTTCGCATGAATTGTCGCCCAGAAGTAAAAATTTCTGGTATCATGTCTAGAACTGTAGAAACATGAATCATTTCGAAATTGAATTTTTCCAATAGAGAGTAAGAAAAGTTCAAAAACAAACTTAAATCATGTACCAAGTCCAATCTCATCCACACACCAGCTGTGACTTGTGGCTATTGACATGACTTTTGGTGAGAAAATATCGGACACGTTGATAATTTGGTTAGTGGCCAGCCAAAGTCAACCAAAATCTCTTTTTTCGTTTGTATACAGAAAGTTATGTCCATTTTGACGATATATATTTATATATATATATTCTATACGAATCGATTGCTGATAGTTTAGAATTTTATGCAAATCAGTTTTACAAATAAAGTTAGTCAAAAATCCATAAAAATTGACAGAGCACTTTTAGTCGAATAAACATTAGCGGTTATTTATGATCATTATGGCAAACTCGTACATAAATAAATCAATATTTCATATTTACTGTACTGAGATAAATTCATCTACATATTTATTAAGCTATATTTTAATATTAGTCCTTTGTTTAAATATCGTCCGGGATTTGTATGTATCGGAGATTTATTCAAATAAAGCATTGTATTATCATTAAAATAATTAAAACACCGTAATACCTTATTGAAACAGAATGCGGAACTTCAATAATTCGGTTTATTGCGGTGACTGCTATTAACTATTTTAAGTACTTCTCTAGTAGTTCGCAACTATTTACGAAACTATAGAAGACAAAGGAATGTATGGAGGAACAAGGAGGATTTTCATGTTATCGCGAAACTAATCTTTACTTTCAGTTTTCGAGTTTGTCTTTAATTCCTTAGTTTGGTACCTACATTAAATTACTGTATTCAAAATTTAATATAATCATGGAAACTGAGTGTATTTACAATGAACTTTGAATCTGTCTAGAACTCACCTTATGGAAATTTATTGTCACTGCACGGCGATGGTTATAAATTATAGATTTCATCAAGCAACGAAGAATGAGCTAATGACTAAAATTATAGATTTGCTAAAACTAATGTGTAGTTATTCTACGTTGTCAAGTATACAATGAAGGTTGATTACTCTTTCACACTTTAAAATTCTTTTCCGCATAAAGATTTAGCAAGAACGATAACGAACTTTGAAGGATGACAAATAAACAATAATAATAATAATAAACATATTTCGTTGTAAAAGAATAAACAATAAAAATTCAATATTTTATAATTCTAAGTTTTATTATTTATTTATTTTTTCTTTTATTGCAGAATTTTTAATAATAAATCAATATGAACAGTTTTAATAATGGAAATACGTGCAATATTAAATTATCTGTTAGTCGAAGCTTCATGTATATTCTATCAACAAATTTTCTTTTCTTTTCTGGAGAAATGTTTAATGGAATAAAAGGTTTTACTGGATTCTTCTTTTTTTACTGCTTTGGAAGTTGTATTAGATAATCCTGTATATTTTTTCCTGCCTATCAAGTCTGGTTATGACATGTTGAATAAGTCGATCCGATTAATAATTTCCTTGAAAAGCCGTAGAATGTTAAGTTTATTCCCAAAAGCGTTTGAAACTGTTTCTATCTAAGAAATTCGAGAAAAGAATATTTTTATTAGAATATTTCATTTTTGGATTAAGTTTTTTTTTTTAGTTTATTATAGCAACTAAAGTATAATTTAACTATGAATTATAGGATTGCTTCATTCATTAATTTCTTTTTTTTCGTTTTGATATCTTTCTTTATCGGTTGTACTTCTTCTTCTAGCGCTTATGTGCAGATATAATAATTCAATTTAATCAAACTTCCTTGAAATATATTTACGATGTACTTCCTCGTATGGTGCATTAATAGGATTAAAGCATTGCAAGAAATAAATTATTCAATAGAGAGAATATAGATATAAATATTGATTCAGTAAACAGTTCATTGAACATTAACAGTATTATTCATACTTTATTAATCGATAAAAATATATCTATGATAACTATAGTTATTCATATATATAATATATGCTAAATTTTATATTAAATTAATTAATTAATACTTTTATTTATAAATAAATTGCATCAACAGATATTTTTAATTGCTCTTCTCTCATTATACTAATTTAATGTTTCATATTAAATTTAAATTTGCTGTATATAAATTTATAAGAACGTTTTATAATAAATTAATTTACCAGAATTATCTTAGCAGACGGTTATTCATTTGACACACGTCACGAAATAATGTCACTAGTTTTAATTTCGTTAATTTTAATTCAAGTTATAAACGGTTATAGTTATTTAGTTGAACTTTCCACATAAACGCAAACATCTGGTCAAATTGAATAGAGATTTTAAACAGGGAAAGATGCAGATAGCTTACTATAAATATCCCTCCATCTCAAATTGGTAAGTAACTGTTATAACTAATTTTAGCAGAAAATTTTATTAAAATTTATTTATTTTTTATTTTTATTATTTGCTTTAATTCCATATTAAAGCTACGCGGACAATTTTGAAAATTGTTAACGTTATTTCAAGAATGTATTTAATTTTCATACCATTTCCTTAAAAGTGCACTTATTCTACACTTTCACATATTTTTATTTTAAAGGGATGCATCGCCATTTTTTGTTTGCTAAAGTAATTTTTACGTTTATCGAAGTTTTCAATAGAAATATCATTCTGACATGTTAATATTTTCCAGAAGAAATGATTTTATGAATATTTTAATATATGTATATATTGAAAGCTATTTCTATTATTAAAGTAAATCATTTAACAGAGTATAAGATTCCAGAAAATTCTTTGCTTAAAATGTTTTTCGGATGTTTTTCCTAAAAGAAATATTATCTTTTTAGTTTTTCTTTCGAAAGAAAATATCCGAAAAACATTTTAAGCAATAAATTTGATGGAATCTTATGCAAATCTGTATTTTTTATTGATCTTTTTCATTACATCTTGGGATTGGTAGCAATGGTTTTAGCAAACAGAAATCTTTCTTTGACGCTCTTGTAAGGATGTGTACCGTGTATTTGGAATATTTATAAACTAGATACAATGTCTGAATATTTTCTACAAAATTAGAATTTCGGAAAATATTTAAAGTTTATAAACTTTATTCCAGGTACCTTTAACTTCCTGTATCCTGTACATTCTTTTACAACAAGTAACGTTTATGTGAAAGGATTTTTATCTCTCCTGTTTTACGTCTATTTATGTAGTAAATAAATCGTAACAATAATAATAATAATAATAAAATTATATTCATGTGAAATAAATTCTAGTTATCATTCCGAGCAGGAAATTTATCAATGGAAATAACTTAAACATTAATAATTAATTTGGTGTTGTTTAAGTACATCGGAAATTAAAAGGCTTTAGTAGGAAATTGAGGAATATAAGAATAGCAGTGAATGAAATAGACGTATCCAAGCAACTAAGACAATTTCAGTTAGTTGTAATTCGGTTGAGTTTCCTTGACATAATGTGATAAGTTTTAAATGTTGTCATTTATGCTTTAACGATCAGTTTTCCTGCGATAACTAGTTATGCTAATTTGTGTGTAAATAAGCCACATTAGGCTTGTTTACTCAACTATCTCGTTTATGTTTGTAACTTTAGATTTGGATAAGTCTAATTAAACTACATTCTTTTATAAACAAGAATGTTTCACAGATAATTAGTCGATAATCGAATAAAATATTGAAAAACATGTTTTTATTGTATAGCTAATTATAATAGATTTAATTATACGTATGTTATATTTTCTAATGAAATTAAACAATTTTTAAATATATTCTTCTATAAAATTTATCTAATTTATAGTATCTTTTTTCCCCTCCCTTCTTTATAGGCCGAATGCATTTTTTTCATTTTTGTATGGCCTTGGTGAGTGAGAAGGTTCTTGTCCAATTTGGTGTTGTTTGATCTGTTTTGGTTCTTAGATCTTTTTTTCATTTTGTTTATCTATCTATTCCTTGGTCTTCTCTTGATCTTTTCTCTTCAACGTTCATATGGAGAGTTTTGTTTGGAAGTCTTTCTGTATTCATTCTTGATACGTGCCCGAACCATCTTAGTCTTCCTTCCTATATCTTTTCTATTATTGTGATTTCTTGTCTAAGGCATTTCCTTATTTCTTCATTCTTTATTTTGTCAAGTTGTGAGATACTTAGAATTTGTCTCAGTCATCTCATTTCGGTGATAAGTTTTCTTGGTTCCACACCAACAACGGAATAAATCAATGCTGCAACCTATCACCTGACCTTTTTAACTTAACACTGGAAAGAGCAATAATATCAACAGCATCACCTTGCTAAAGATTTAGATTTGCGGCATAATTTTTATTTAATAATACAAATAAATTAATAAAAAATATTTATTAAAAGAAATTAATTCTTATGACAACGAAAATCAACGAAAAAATATACAACAAAGATATTATAAGTCATTGAAAGAATAAAACATACAAAGGAAACTAATTTCGATAAAATAGAATGAAATGAAAACTTGATAATTTAAAAATCCAAATTTATTATCGGTAAATTAAAATTTTATATTATAATCAAGAAATAACTTGGAATTCTTCATTTGAAATTAATTTTATAAATATTTGAAACTTGTAACACAAAATTAAATCGAAAATATATATAATTCATCAACTTATCGTAAAATTATAATTAAATGAAATATGATACCATAATAGAAAATATATTTTAACACAAAATTTTAAATATCTTACGAATTTCAAATATTTGACGTAATTAACGAATAACTCGATGAATTAGCGATAAAATAAATTAAAATCATTAATATAATATAATCTTAACGAAAGCTACGAAATGAAATTTAATCCAACTTTTATTTATTCAATAATCCATTATTCTTGCGAAGAATAATTTAGATAGTTTCACAGTTTTTGAATTATATATTAAATAAACTATGAATAAATTATAAAGCAATAAAATTTCTTGTTATTATTAAAAATATGTAAAATAAACCAAAATTCCAATAGTTAAAAATGACAACCGCAAACTGAAATAATTCTTTAAATACATCAAAAAAAAAAAAAAATTATATTTGGAATATATTATAAGAATTAATTAGTTTTGAGTTCTCTGCATTTTTGACTTACTTGTATGGGAATTAAAAGATTGCATTGAAATATGCTCTTTATAATTATTTCTAAATAAATTAGTATATCTCTTCTTACATCGTAAACAATTTTAAGTTATATTATGAACAATTTTTTATAAAAAATAAATAAATAAATTATTATTATGTTTTGCTTGTTATTTATCTCTGATATTTTCTAAAATCTTGGCAAGATAATAAATTTTATTTTTAAATTAAGAAAATTTTTATTACTTTACATAATTTTAAAGATTAACTTTCATTTAACGATGCATTTCAAAAATGATTTATTTTTTATTTATTTATAAATTTAAATTCGGTTCAAAAGCATTTAGAGATTTTGATGAATGACGAGTTTCTTAATTGAAAACTTTTATAAACATTTAAGTAATTAAGTTTTTAAAAAAAAATAGAAATATGTTTTTCAAACTATTAATAAAACTAAGAATGATTAACATTAAATAATTAAGCGTATACATTTGATGTATTAAAATGATAAAAAGTACTATTTATTCGTGAAAAATCTTTCATGAATATGTAAATCTGGTACATAACTTTTACTATTAAAGTTTCAGAAAATATTTATTTGGTTTTAAAGCTTTAGTATAATTATTTTTAAAATAATTTACGATCATTTAATATATTTTAAAACGTGAAAAATAATTTATTTTAAAATAACCATTTAAAAAAAATTTTTTAAATATTACCCTATAAACGAATAACTATTAATAACACACATTTTGTTTTTCATTAATAATAAATTTTAAATTAAAAATTTTATTGTCTACAATTTTACGAAACTCTGCTTTTATTAGAAAAAATTTTGGGAAAATACTTGCTAAAATTTTCATGAACATAATAAAAGTCACTTATAAAAAATTCACTTGAATTTTAGTAAAGTTAATAATAAAAAAGCTGTATTATTTTTTCTCGTAAAAATATACAATATTTTTTCATTATAATATTTAAAATAATATTAATATCAATTTGGTATTATTTATGAATAAAATTAGACTATTTATTGATCATTTCTGTCATAAAACTAAGCATAACTTTCTAAATTATATATATTTTTAAATTATAATGCAAAATTATTTTTTAAATTGAAGCAATCTGCACTAGATTAAGATAGTTTAATTTATATTAAAGTAACTCATTTATATTATATTCTGTACTGTATAAAGTGATTAGTTCACTGATTTGTTTCTCTTCAATACAATCAAATGCTGCCAAGAAAACTGATTTACAGGGACCGCTACTAAAATTGCAGTCGCCTGTAATTTTAGATAATTAGTGGATTCCCAATGAATAATTCGTTCAAATTTAAAATGGCTTTTGAATACTATTTGGAATACAACTGAGCATTATAAAAATGCAACAGAATTTATTAATTCTATATTTTAAATATCATTATAATAAGTATTTATTTAAAATATTGTATAAATTTGGAATACAATACGTGATATTCGTAGAACATGTTCCAATAGTCAGAGATTACATGGATGATATCACAAAAGAAATAATCGGAACTATTAGATTTCAAACACGTAAAAATGCTTAAACTAAAATGCCGAATGTCGTTTAAAAGATTCAACAAGTAACTTCTTAAAAATTCAAAGATCCATCAGTTTTTTTCTTATTTATTTTTTTAATCTCCAGGAAAAAAAATGTTTAAATAGAAAACGAGAAGTCGTAAACAGAAGCGCTAAATTTAATTTTAGCTCTCTATTCTGAGAGCCCCAAAATTTGCAAAAGGTTTTTAAAAAGAGTTTTATAAATTTTGGTTAAAAAAATATTAATAATAAATAATTGATTTTAACGCATGGAAAAAAATTATTGAATTATTTTATAGTGTAAAATAAAATATCCTACATTATTCAGTCGTTTAAAACTAAAAAAAAAAATATCGAAACGAAAGACAGAATCTGCATTTTTTAAATCATAACGTCACAAATTTATGAAATCAAAACTAAGAGAAAATGTTAGATTAAATAAATTTTTGAAGATTAGAATGAATCTATATGCAAATCTTTACGATTTAATATTCAAAATTATGTGTAATATGTGAATATAAACTAATACCGAATAATTTAACTAAATACTATAATCCAAGTACAAGCATATTCTAAATACTGTATATATTTTCAGAATAAAGATTTATTAGCAATTTTCATCCCTTCTTCCATTAACATATAATAAATTATTAAATATGAACAATCAGATTAATCATACTCGGTTAAAATCCAACTGATTTTTCTATAGGGCTCAAATTTTAAAATACTTTTGTTTCCTCCATAAAGTCAACATTATTACATTCAAATTCTGATTATATTACATCATTCTTGCCAATCAGATAAAATAGATTATATAGATAAATTGAAAATCAAGATTATAATATGATAGATGATGCATTAAATTTATATCTGAGATCCAAATCTTTCAATTTTTTTTTAGCTATATCCAAAAAGTAGTTATAATTATTAATTGCTTCAATATATTAGAAACTTAAATTATTTAAGTTATATTTTATTATATGATATCTTGAATATTGATAATGGAAAATATAGTATTTACTATACTTAACGAATAATAAAGCAACAAGTTTAATGACAATAATCTTAATAGTTTAAAATGACACTTTTATTAATCTTTTATACATTTCTTTTATTAATGTTCAAAAAAAGTTATTTAATAAAATTTACCTCAATTTCTAACTTTCTTATTTGATACTGCTTTTGGGTATCTAAATATTTCTTATAACTTACTTTCTTCTTATTCTTTAATGTATATGCCAAAAAATCATTTTTATTTCTTCCCGCAAAAAACAAGAGAGGAAAGAAAAACAATTTAAGCAGTCTTTTGTTTCTCGTTTGAAATTGCGAAGATAGCATAAAAAAGTGAAGTTAAACATTTTAAAGCATTTCTATATTTCAATAAGTTACTCTCTCAATCATTTTTCGAGGAGGAATTCAAGACACACTCTAGTAGACTGAAGAAAAAGGATGTCAAAAGTAAAGATAGAGTTGGATGACAATAGATGAGAAATGCCAGCATCAATCAAGAGAAGTACCTGGATTATATTTATAACGTTACCAGATCTATAAAAAGTTATTCTCTCTTCTTTAAATCAAATTTCTTAACTATAATATTAAATTACTTGATAACTGATCCATAGATATTTCAAAGAATTTTATATTTTCTTCATGTTATGAACTAATTTATAAATTTCTGTTATAGATAAAAATAATTATTATTAAGGATCAATATAAAATTATTTACAGGCAAATTCTTCTATACGAAAGTTTATATTCTATTTATTTATGCTATTTATCATTACATTCCTTTTAATGAGTCTATACTTTTAAATATTAACTTAAAATCTAATCATATGATTATGAGATCTGTAATGTCATCATAATATTATCATGAAAAGACATTCGAATATTTTTTGGTTATTAGTTTTTTTAGTTTCTCTTTAGCAATGGAATAAATCAGTTTTATTGCCGTCATATAAGAATCTATAGTCTCCATTAACACACTTTTATTCTCTTACTGCATAATATGACTGATATTTAGCTCTTATCTAAGCCATGTAGGCATAATAACTTAACTTGGAAGTTTTCTTTCATATAAAATTTCCAATCTTCAATAAAAGTAATAATGAATTACTAATTTAAATAACAGGCATGTAAAAATCAATGTTACATGTATAGAATAATACTAAAGCATAAAAGTATCTTAGTTAACATATAAGTGACGGTTTGCACTGAAGTTCTTTAATTTTTACTAGTTGTCTTAATCATTATAAAGTAAATAATAATTTTTTTTTTTAATCTTGAAATGTTGATTACATCAAAATTTTTATATTTTTTACATATAATCAAAAAATAAACATTAATTTTAATGTTCTAAATTAATGTTATTTCTACTAAAATATTTACTAACATTCATTAAATGTCTCGAAATTAATTGAAATCATTTAACTGTTAAGACAAATAATCAAGAAAAGTTCTTAAACGATTTCAGATCATCTTTCTTAATCAAAGTAACATACTGTGATTAATTAATAAATATAATTATTATATTTTCGATTTATAAACTATTTAAAAAAAATCGGATTATTCTAAAGGAAAAAAAAAAAAATTAAACGATCAAATAGTACGAAATTCAATTAGAAGCGAAGAAAACAATATCTGAAAAATTAATAATATTAATTTTCATTTTTATAACTTAAATATCCATCCGTGCGAGAGAATTTACTTTATGATGATTGAGTTTTCATCGATCGAAATATGTGGGATAATTTATAAAGATTAGTCATATCAGAATTTGCAATAGTAAAGTTTCCAACATATATACATCCTAGTTTGGTCTTTTCACTACCATTGCAATTACTATAAAAACTTGTCTGTAAGTCGATCTAAGTTAGAACAGGCAACGTACTGAATATACTGTATGTTGTAATGGTGAATAAGGTATTCCGAAGATGTGAGGTTCGATTTTCCATCTCAGTCATCCGACTTTCTTTTTTTCTGAATTATTGAAACTCTATCGTCAAAACAGACATTTTATATCAATTTATTTTAAGAAATTCATAATAAATTAAATTGTATACGTAATATCTAAGAAAAATAAGATTTTTAAAAATTTAAAATAGAAATAAGTTCTTGTAAAATCTATATGATTTTACTTCTTATATAAATAACTAATACTGTCTGATGTTTTGGTATTATAAATAAATATATAGATCAAATATTTTTTTCTGTATTATATGTAAAAAGTAGTATATAATATATAAGTATAGTATAGTATATATTTTTATAAAATCTTATTTATTTGTAATATTTATTTTAATTTAATTTAAAAAAAGAAACAATTGCATCGATAGTTCTAAGAAAATAAATCCAAACAAAATCAAACATCGATGCTAAAACTTTACCAATCATAATATATATATATCTTATATACACATAGACAAGCATATTGATGACTGAGCCAATAAATCTAAAAACGCGTAGCCAATAAAACGGGTGTGTCCAATTGTAATGGTGTATGAGAGAATAACAGCTGTCACAGTACTATTGCACCAACAAGAGAGAAGAATCCGTACAGAATTAATAGACACGTTGTTTATGGATGAGATAGAAATCACTACGTCACACGTGTTTCCTAAGCGTAGAAATGACGAGATTTAGCTGCACAATATTGACCCATTTAAGATTCCATTCAATAAACCAATAGACCACCATATGTTGGCTTTTCAGCATTGAAGGTAACTATATGTTGTATTGCATTGTATTATTTATGTAAGTTAGATATATTGATATTCTACAAAAGTTTGTTAGCATCTTACGTGCTTTAAATCCAATTTAATAATAAACTGTCTGTTTTTTATTATTATTATTATTATTATTTATGCAAATTAAAAACACAATGGAATTTTTATAAATTTTTAAATATTATATAGGCATAAAACTTGTAAAATCTTTCCGAGGTAAAGTTTGCAAACTAATTAATTCGTTTCAATTTAAGTTTTATATAAGTAAAATTAAAATTTTTAATTTATTGCAATAAGAAATTGTTGTTTCTTAACTTGTAGTATTTCTTAAAAAAACGAAAAATGTTTAAGTAATAAATAATTTCTCAAATTTCAGTTAGAAATTTTATTTAAAAGATGTTTCCTTGTGGGTATTTTACATCAAGAAAAAAATATTTTCGAGAACTTCTATGATTTCTTCATAGTTTCTCAAATTAAACAAGTAATATCTGAAATAGTTTTCGATTTGTCAAGAGATTACTTTAGACCAGTGGAACGTCGTAACTTGCGTGAAGAAAGTACGCCTTGGGGAACTCGCAGACTTGCTTCAGTTACTGTATTACCACATCCAATCAGGATTTAATTTTATCTTTGAACCAACTACCTGCATCGACAGGTTGTCTCCGAAAGCTTTGGAAGAAACAGATTCAAGCCTCATTGATCCTGACAAATATCTGTACTAAGTTCAATGTATCGTAATACGTATATTCGATACAATTCAACATCAAACTTTACTTTTTCTATTAGTCATCTAAATCAAGTGGAATGAAGATAACGTTTTCGGCTATTAATACTGGAAGAAAACGTATAAATTTTACTTAAAAATTCGATTACTGCAGCTGTTATTTTAAGAAATGTTATTTTAACTGTGCAACGCAATCTTGGGGAACTCTGATTACGTGTTAGCTAACTTTGCTCCAAGTTATAAACAATAAAATCCGTTTAAATCAAAGAATTTTTAAAAAAATTAATTTTAATTGAAATATTTACAGTTCGCTTTCGTCAGATCACCGTTGTTTTTATATAAATTCAAATTAAATATATATAAGTTATATTATTTTATTCAATCAATTAAATGTGTCCAGAAAAAGAAAAAAATTGAAATTAAATTGTGCTAATAATATCTGTTAACAGGTTTAATTTTTTATAACTTAAACAGTATGTAGAAGTTTTAGTACAATATATGTATTAATATTCGGAAAATTTTTATAACTAGAAAGCTATAATAACACAAGATTCTATACTGAGTTAGTTATATTTTATGTCGTAAAAAGCTTATATTAGATAAAAGTAGCAATTAATTGAGTCACTTGTTCTGATGACTGAGCAAAAATGCAATTACATATAATGTCCATTAAGTCAAACTTTAACTTACGTCTCAGTTTAGTGCTGTGAGTTAGCTCCACTTTGCGCAACTTTCATGATATCAAATTCATAAATATATTTTCAATCACAATAACATTTAAATGTTGATACAACAGAAATGAACGGAATTCGATGATTCTAAAAATGTAATCTTTTTAGCGTACAGATAAACCTCGGAGTTATGTCGTCTTAAATTCCAGATTGATGCCATGACTCGAAAATATCCATAAGTCGAATCACTGTCTTTTTTCACTTATCAATGCATGTAATGCACTGCAACTAACATAAATGAAGCATTCATAACTAAAAGAAATATTGTAGACATTATTTTGAAAAATAAGCAAATTTTTTTTTCAAAAATTTGCTGCTGAAGAGCCATAACTCCAAACTGAAACTTCGGGGAATGATGGCAATTCAAAATGTACGTAAGTTGAAACGTCATAAGTCGAGCAGCCGAAACTCGAGATATGATTGTAATGGTAAAAACTTTCTGCTGTTGAAAATTTATTTTTAGCCCTTTTAAAAACGTTTAAATTTAATAATTTATTGAATCGATATATTTATATAAATAGATTTTTAAATTCGTGTGCAACATAATTTCACGCAATATTTTTAAAATAATTGATAATATATTAATAATAAGATTTATTTTTAGTTCTTGCTCACTCACTTGCCAATAAAAAAATATGTATTTACATTAAACAAGTTCCTTTTTTTTAAATTTAAAACTGAATTCTAAAAAATCAAGTTTTGCAAATTTTCAATACATAATACGAGTATAATTATTAAGCATTCGTTTAAAGAAAGTTTTATATTAAAAAATATAAATCCTGGTCATATTTTGGTAAAAATCTGTTAGAAAATAAAGTTTTATGTCAATTTATCATCTGTTTATTTTAAGATTTCTTTTGTTGTTGTATAAGACATGCCGTCTTGAAATTCCACGTTTATATTTTAACTTATCCATTAAATATTGTGATATAAATATTTTTTCGAAAATTATAAAATAAAATAAAGTAAAAAGATGGATTAAAACGACTTTAAAATTTATGGTTGTTCGTAAATTGACAAAAGATGGCGCCACAACAAATTTCAAATTATTTATATTTGTTTAATTTATTACGCTCTAAAAGTAAATTAACTTTTATAAAATTGATAAGTTAAGATTAGAGAGAAAATTCTTACAGTTTATTTACGAAAAGTGAGATTTATTGTTGTTGTAAAGGCTATAAAATTTATTTAAAAAAATAAAAAATAAAAAAATAGGCCTATATATATATGGTTTCAAGTTTGTAATTTCTGTTAGATAAATATTTCTTAATGCAATCTGTCTTCATATAAATCAGATATTCAAGTCGCATTTATCATAAAATAATCTTTAAAAGAACCCCAAAAATTATGCGAGATTAAAAACAAGGAAGAAAACTTTAATAGAGAGAAAAGAAAAAATATACATATATAATTATTGCACGTCTTATTTATACATTTTAGTGAAATTTTATCCTGTTTAAGTTAATGAAAGGAAAATTTTTCTATCGAATTTCTCATAATAGCATGCATCAATTTATAACAGAATTTTTAAAGATGGTTACTCTCACGTTAAATAATTTACCGAAAATAATTGTTCTGAATAATCGATTCAAAATCTGGAACTAAAATTTACAAATTAATTGTTTCATATTTTACAAAAATTTGCATATAAATATCTAATGTATACTAAATAACTTTAAGAGCATTATAACATTTTCTTATTAACCTTCATAAGAGTGTAACTAACTTGCTAGTTAGTTAAACGCAATTTAAAGTTCAAAATTTTATTCTCTATCAAAGTTTTTAATATTGAACATTAACATTAATATTAAAATTCCAAAATTTGCTTATCAAAATATAAATTTTATAGACATTCTATTCATTAATTGGTTTTAATTTGATTTAGATATTATTCTCTACTGTAAAGAAGAGGAAACAGATGAATGATATATATTACTTAAAGGTGATTCGAGGTATCAATTTTCACATTTAAATTTAGAGATTATGATAAAAAAAGAGGCATGTTAGTTGCTTTTTACATCATAATCCACTAACAACTTTATTTTATTGAGAAAATTTCGTTAAAGAAAGTGACTTAAATGTTCGTTTAGATTCAGTCTTTTTTTTCGGATTTCAATAAAAATTATGGTGTTGATCTTTTCCATAAATTTAACATAAACATTACTATTAATGATGTTCGTGTTTAATTTATAAAACGAGTCAAAATTTTCCGATTTTAATAAGTTGTTCGCAGAACGAATTTATACCGTTTAACAGCGAACTTCAACACGAATAAATGCATTTTATATACGCTACTTTAGATACACTCGTGTCATATTTTTATTTATTACTCAAATTACCGTTTGCATCACGACATATTAAGTGATAAAATTTAATTATTATTACCTTTTTTAAAAATTACTTTCGATCGTTTATTGATTACAACTGCACGTCACGTCAAAAAATATAAATATATTTAAATTGTTTTCTTGCCAAATAGGCTAAACAAATATAAAACGATACAAAAGTTTGATATTTATAGGATTCGCGATGTCGCGATGTCATGTGCGTATCTTATAATGATTAAAATAGTATAAAGCACAACCAATTGGGACATACATTGGATAATATTATATTCCACAACATTGTTTAACAGATATTACATTTCGTGTCCATTGTTAACAGTTCGTGCATAACAACAGACTCGGATTTGAATTTCCAGGTTTAAATTTAATATCGGAGAAAACTATCTAATTTGCATAATAAGGCTCTCTTTGATTATTCTATAAATTTTAACGGGATTAAACAGATGAATTGTGTTTGGGATTATCAAACCGAGCGAGATATGATTTGCAAATATGCCTATAATTGTTGACTTCGGAACGGTTTATTATTATTATTATTATTTTTTTTTTATTTCCGTATACAAACCGGAAAAAAATTAAAGAGGAATAATATCGAGATTGTATTGCCGTCATTTTTTTTCCTTTTCGTTACGGAATTTCGTTCTTTTTCTTATTTTTTTATTTTTTCTTTATGCTTTTAATCGGATTTGAGATTTTCAGTTCCAAAAAACATTGTTTCATAACCTTATCTCCTTTAAACAACACAAATTGGATTTTCGTAACATGAAATATTGCCCTGATGTCTTATTTGAACTAGACAGATATCCAACAACATTGAACAAATGTCTGCAGATACAACTCTGCTCAGCACAGATTGCTTAGCAGAACTGACACAAATAAATGACTGTTGTTCTCTTCTTAGATTACTGTTCTTGCCTCCAGGTGGAGCCGGTAGTTAAACTACTGATGTCCCGAAGGCGGACATTTATTTGATTCGTAGCGAAAAATCTTCCCCAACGAAATTTACGGCAAAGGACCCAGGTATAGCACAGACAGAGAATCTTATCTTTACTGGACCCAAAGAGATCGATATACTAACCCTCAAGAGTGACACGTAGTATCGATTGTGTCCTCAGGTCTACTCCTAGGAGGCAACTTTGTGATGTCATAGTGACGTCAAATCTCAGTCTAAATATCCTGAGAGATTTACTTCCACTTCGTATGTTAAATAATAATTTTATGCCGTGATGGTAGACGTCAATCTATTATTTAACGAAATCGGAATATTTCATTTTTAAATATTCATTATTTTATTACTAAATTAAAAGATTAATATCTAATGGTAATAAATAATAAAAAGATTCTTTCCAATTCTAAAATCTCTCTTAAAATATCGATTCGACAAACAAACAAAAAAAAAAACAACAAAAGTTTCTCCTTTAAAAGCGCAGAAATTTATAGTTATGCAGTTCATACGACTTAAATCGAGAATCGCTGGCTTAATAATAACCGACAATATTATGTAATTGAACAATCTTATTACATTATGCTACAGAGGAGATGCAGCATAATCTAATTATCACTTAAACGCTACTTTAACGCCAATTAGTCGTTGTAAAACAGCAAAATTCCCGCTCGAAAACGAAAATAAATACGTTTCAACTATTCGCATCATTTTATTATCAGAATCGGTGTCATATATTCATGGTTAGATGCCTCAGTGTGTGCAGAGAAGATCAAGATAAAACGGATCGTTGATGTAATAAATATTGGTTCCTAGGAAAATTCTTGTATCATTGAACAATAAAATTCGATATGAACCATTGATTTCGGATTTTTACAGGTATATTTAAACCTTCGATAAGCTTTATGCGCAATATACAAGACATAAAGGAATATCTTGGCATCAAAATTATTTTACGCAGTTTTTTTTTTATTATTGAACCTAATTTCAATCTGTTTTAATAATTTGTTCTGTTAAAATCTTCAATACTGGTAACATTATATGGCTTTAACAACATAATTTATCTTTTGTCTAATAATTTAATCAAAGATAAAAAAGGGAAAGAGAGAGAGAGAGAGAGAGAGATGAGATAGAGGAAACTCCTCATTACATATTTTCTGTTAATACCCCTGTATTACTAATAATAATTAGCTTGCTAATTCTGATTTCACATGTTTATTAAATAGACGTAATTATCGTAATTATGTATAAATCATTAGAATAATAATTTATTCTAGTAATCAATTCGACTAGAATAATTTGGTAATAGGATATGTGCTTTATCTGAATTATACGATTAAAAAAATAATTATAAATAAAAAGATCAAGAATTCATATTTTAAACCGTGTGCTGGTGATATTCAATTAAATTTAATAATAATAATAAAAAAATCACAAGTCTCTTTTAACTAATTTTTTTAAAATTCCATAACTTATATTTAATTTACCTATTAGATATACGTAATATGTTTTTTGGGAGTTTTTCTTTTTATCTTTTGTTGAAAACTTATTAAACGTACGGAAATAGTAATTTTTACGTTATTTAATTTTATTTATCGTAATAACGAGCACCGCTTCATAATTTTCAGTAATTTCTTAGTATTTTTATAGTTTATTTTGGTAGACTGACATTTATTTTCAAGAGTTTAATAGCTTTTACGCTTAGCAGTTATAAAAAAAAAGTTAAGAATATGAAAGAAGAAGGTTGTATTATTATCCATAGAAGAATAAATGGAGTCGTTGAACACATCTGTTGTATTTTCCACATGTTTGTCTATAATCAAAAACATTTCTTAAAAACAAATCAACTTTTTATGTCACAACATCCTCACATTTTTACTATCTTCTCGTTTTATGTTTATAAATCATGATTCTTTCTTTTTTTCAAAAAAAATATTTTTAATAATTTATTAACATTTTAATATAAAACTTTTCAATATTCAAAAATTTTTCAGAAATCATCTTATGTTTATTCGTTCAGGATATTTTCTAAAGTAGAAGAATTCTTATGAATTAAACAGATTTTTTTTATTATAATTTATGCCATATATATATGTATAATGAAAATATGTGTTGTATATCATAACTATTATTTTATTTATTCTATTGAATATTTTAATATCCAGTCAAACGAATGAGGAAAAAGAGAAATGTTAAAATTATGATATATAGTTGCCTTAACAGCTTAGATTTAACCAAAAAAAAAAAAAAAAAATGAAATTACCTTATACCTTATTTTTTTTATGTTGTTAATTAATGAAACTCCCCTTAATGAGACAAACATTAAAGCTAACTCTATTTAGGTCAAGACGTACTAAAAAAACAAAAGATTAGATTTGATTACTAAGATATTAATACAACCTTTAATAATAGGTTAGAAAATGTCATTTAGCAAATAAGATAACATTTTTTTTTCAAATTTTATAAATATATTTAGCATTAATGGTTTCTTAACTGAAAATTCTATGTTTAAAATTTTAGATTATTTCAAACGATATGTCATTAGTTTATAGAACTTTTGTTTTTTTTTTTTGTCTCAGAAAGAAATGATTTTTTATTTGTTCTGATCATTATTTTCCTAATACATCATTAAATTTAATCATTCTTAGAAACATCCGTTTAATTCTTGACATTTAAGAAACAAGATACAGAAAACATATATAGGCTTTTAAATTGTATTCAAATTCTAAACAATTCTTCGTAATGATTCGATTAGAATTGTGATCACGATCTAAAATTTTAAATTTAATCTTTGCCTTTAATCAAAAAAATTATACATCGAATCGCTATGTTTCAGCATAAAATCCTGATATTTATTCTTTAAAAGCTTTTACATAAATTTTTTATGTGTTTTAAATATTCAATGCATGTTTTTTAATTTGAATCTATTAATATACATTTCTTTTAAATTTTTGCGATTTTTTTTTTCTTTTTTCTTTAAGGAGCATGCATATGAAACATTGTCTTAATTTAGTAATAAAGCACATTTTTCAAATTTCCGAAACTAAATAATTAAATTTCTTTTTTGTCATTTCATTATTGCTTATTTATTTTTGTCTTTATCAATAGAAAGAAAGCAATTTGCAAGAATATTACATTCTCAATTGATAAGACAGAAGTTTCGAAGAATTTATTTGCTTGTTTTTGAAATTCTATCCTTTTAATTACTGTTCTATTTATTTTCTTCTTTCAGTAATCAGTATTAATTATTATATATATATATATGTATTTGAATGGTAACGTTAAATAATAAAGATACAATTTCTGTTAAACTAAATTTAAAATATGAATATATTAACTTACATTTGATAAATTATTCGATAAATATTTATTTTATCATAAAGGTAGTACAGTAGTAGATTTTATACAAAGATTCGACTGTATCTGCATGAACGAAAGCACCAAAATTTCAAATATTTATGAGAATTTTTTTTTTTTCTGATATTTTACATCGATGAGGTTATATAATATAGTTCTAAATATATCTTATTCTTATATTTTAATATTAATTTAAATTTCATATTCGTTGGAAATGTCATATTTTATGAAATATGGATTTGTAATAATATATTAAAAAGCTTTCCAGGTTATATAGGATCTAATCTGAACAAATATTACTATTATAAAACAGTGCGTGATATCCATTCGCATGTCCATTCGAGTTGTAGAATATGGAAAGATTCTCATTTATCAAATAAAATTGGAAAATTGGAAAAGACAACACGCGAATTTTGACTAAACTAAGTGCAATAATCGAAACAAATTCGTGTTATTACAAAATATTGATCTCAAAGTCATGTAAAGCTGCCTTTCTATAAATGGAAATTTTATACAAAGAATAACTTTTTGCTATAATTCCCAAGTCGCTTTTATAAGTTATAACAAAAGGAGAAATTAATCGATTTGATTCTAATCGAGTAATTTTCCTCTTATAAAACGTTAGTTCAATCGATTTTAAAATATTTAAATCATTTTGCTTTTTAAAAATTTAATTTTTTCTTGTAAGTCCTTAAAAAAAAAAGCATTACCATTTATTTGCTTGTGTGATAAATGCTAAGCTTTAGCGAAAGAAATAAACCAGAGCATTTTGTAAATTCATCATTCACATTCTCACGAAAATATGACGGGAATTTTATCCGTAAATAAACATTATAGAAAGTATGACAAACAATTTATCAAAGAATCTATCTGAATTGGTAATCCATACTTTAGAGTTAAATTTACAATAGTAATTGTACCTTATATATTCTATCATTATTCTTTTATTATTATATATATATACATACATACATAAATTCAACGTTTACATAAATTTTTCTAATAATAATAATAATAATAATAATATTTTATTTGCACCATTCAGATTTACCAAATGGTGCAAATAAACTCTTAAGTCTTTACATGACGTGTAAATTTAAATAATTACACATCGACCATGATTGCTGGTGTTGATAATGAATGATAATAGTTATACTAGAATTAATGAATGACAAGTTAGATTGAATCGAGTAGTCAATAGTGGTTTGTACAGTGTAAGAGATATATGTTATAATTCGACATTATCAAATAACCTGACCTAAACTATCGAGTAAAAATTTATAATCGCAAAACTGTTCTCTCTCAGCGTAAACTTCATACATAATATTTATAATGCGAGAATTTTAAAAACATATTTTTGATTTTTAATGAGTTAAGAGATATTCTGCATAATGCTTTTCTAAGAAAAAGTTCCTGAGACACTCCAGTGTGTTAGAATTTATAAATGCATTTTTCTAATTTATTCATAAAGAGAATATCCCAAATTATATGTGCAGGATAAAAATATTTAAAATGATAAAGTTATAAGAAGTTATTGTAAATATTATTCTTTTAAAGTTTGAGTCAATTTTACCATAAGCTGTCGAAATTTGATGTATTATCTATCTCCATGAATATTAAATTCTTCTGAAGAGGAAATTTCTAAATATATAAATATTTGTGAGTGTAAGCAATTTTGGAAGTTTTTGATTATCAATAAAAATTCTGTCGAAAGTTATTCTACCTTATAGAAAACTCGCCATTTTGGCTTTAATAATATTAATTTATTAAACAGATGTGTCCTGTTAAATATTTTATTATTAAACGTTATTACTACTACGCTTAAAATAATCGAATTCAAACTTCTACCTTAAAATATTATTAAAATATTCATTTAATACATGAAGATATTTTGTGGCTCGTTTCGCATCAACGAATTTGTTTCATTGCATTTCTGTTGTTTGCATTACTATTATAATGTTTTCGCATTTTTATTGCGCTCCAGCTGTTTGATGTTGTAGATCAACCCAGAGAAGTTTAATGCAATAAATAAATAATACATCATGAATTAACTTAAACTTTTCAAAATTACAGAATATATTGATTTTATCGAAATAATAACATAAGTACTGTATACTAAAATAGTCGTGATATTATGGAAATTCAGTGCTTTTTATGAAATATAGATTACATTTTTCTACGATAGAAAAATCATTTTTATAAAATATTCCAATTCTTTGAAGATCATAAAAGTTTATTTTGATTAAATAATAACCGAAAGGATTAAATTTTTTACAATTTATAAATATATTCAGATAAGAAAGTAGTGCAATATAAATATTTTCAGTTCTGCATAGCACGGATATAAATAGAAAAAAATTGATTAAAAAGTTACGAAAATAATTTTATTTATAAACAAAAATGAGTTTTTAACCGTTAAATCACCAAAACAAAATTGAAAACAATTGATTTGCATGGAGTAATTATTTTATAAACAACGTAAATATTTGTTCGCGATGTTAAATATTAAATGGTCGAGAATGATATTAATAGTTAATTTTTAAACATTTAATTAATATTATAACGATAGTATATAATCAATTAATTGAAGAACCATATAAAGTAAATATTTATTTTAATTAGAAAATATATAAGTAATTTTTAAAATATTATTTTCGTTTCTCGGATACCATATACATAAATTCGACGTTGTGAGTATTGACAACGTTGTGAAAACAGGAACTTCTTCTTATCTTTATTTAAAGAATTCTGAGCAATATCCACTTGAATAATTTAAGAAGAAAAATAAAATATAAATGAATAAATTTGATTAATTCAAATAAAATTATTTTATTATGTTTCCATATTTATTCAAATTGTCGGCTGAATATGGATAATTTTAAATTTCATAAAGCATTAATTTTTTTTTCTGTTCTTTCTCTGTTGCGATAGAATTTTTATCAATGAAATTTTCTTTATAAAGGAAAAGAAAATTAGAAAAATTCGATTTGATTGTAATGAAGAAAAAATGAGGGTTGTAACAAGGGAAAGAAGTACTCACTTTTCCTTCTGATGTCACGTTGTCTAGAAATCAGGTTCTCATCTCACTTGGATGAAGACTATTAAATTAGTCGGCATTACATTTCCCTGCTTCCATTTTATACTAGATTCTTGTAATGAGACTACTAAGTGATATTGTATTTCTTTCTTCTAAGATAAAACTCTTTTTCTAACTTCCGTTGGCCGAAGATGAATTCTTATAATTAGAACAAATTTTGCAAATTTAATGAAAAATAGCTTTGTAACAAACGAAAGAAGGTTTGCAATTGAATAAATATAAAAGAACGAATTGCAACTAAGATTTTTAAAAATATCAGAATTACTTTTATTTGAATATCCTTTGATTCCCGTTTCTTAAAATAATACGGAAAGAAAGAAAGAAAAAGAAAAAATTAAAATGAAAATAATAATGAAAACTGTTATAGCCGGAGAAAAGATATTTATATAAGAAATTTAATTAAAACTTTTTCTACATTATATATAATTCAAAAATTTATTTTTCTTTATTTTTAATACAAATAAAATTATCTGTAGAATTTTTTCCCCCATACAAAGAATATAATAACAAGGCTACTGTTGATATCAAAAAATATATTTTGTTAAAATTGATTTAAAAACAGGATTCATGGACTGAAAATAAGTAAAATATTTTTAATTTCGATTAAATTATATGGAATATGTATTTTATGTATATATAATTTTTTAATTAAATCACTTTTTTATATAATTTGAGTTAAATTATTCTATGTAAAATATTTTATTTTTATTTTTTCAATCTTGATAAATGTATTAAAAAGTGGCTACCTTTTAGATAGTTTACTTACAAGAGAAAATCGAATTTTCAAACATATATTTTTATTATTTAAAAATATTAAATTGCATTAAATTGAAAACACTATTTTTCAAAGAAATTTTTTTATATTAAAAAAAAAAAACTAATGAATCTTGTTTAGAAAAACATCATCTTGTTTTTATTATACTGATTTATAACCTCAATTAAGAATCTCTCGATAAAATATAAGATAAATACGTTTAATATTTTTTCCTTTTTTTTAGTACTTCATAACGGTTTCTTGTTATAAAAATTACTTTAAAACTTATCTCTCAGTATTGATTTTCACCGAAAATAAAAATTTATAAACTCTACACATAATAATAATTAAAAAAAAATATTTAACAACATAAATCTATAAACATCAAAATTTATATCAATAATGTTAACTTGTTTTTGTTTTTTTATATAAACCTATTATGATTCGTGTTGGTAATTTCTAAGTTTATCAAAAAATTAAGAACGGAAGTTCGCAAGTAAAATATTAAATTAAGAATAACACTTAAAATTAAATTAAATTTTAATTTATTTTCACTTAAGCAATAATTATGCGAAGGACTATAAAATAATAAAAGTTGACAGACACTCTTAGTAAATATTTCTGTTCAAAAGCGATCATTGGGAAAATTCTTTAAGAGGAGCAAATAAGAACTAATTAATTGAAAAGTGTTTTCTAAAATAAGTAAAAAAAAGGGGGCAAAATTAATAAAGATTGCTAAAATATATTAAATTTATAAATTGATTTGTTATAAAGATAATTAAGCAATCTATAATTATCTCCTAACAGCACGTCACTTAATCTTTAAAGTAATTAAACGATCAAATAATTTTTTATAAAATTTTAATTTACTTACTTAAAAACTGATAATAATTAATATAAATCGTTTATGGTTAAACTCGCGAAAACTCATTGTCGAAAATGTCATCAGTTATTCGAAGTGAAAAAATTTGCTGTCAACTTCTTTTTTTTCCTTTGGATCAATGTGTTTCGAGTAGAAATCTGAGATATATCTTCCACTCTGCTGTACAATTGGCTGTGGATTATGGACATAGTTAGAGCTGTCCAAATTCAATGTCATCGGAGCGAACAACTTCCTTCAGATTGGATGTCTAGCCAGAGTCTAAGACTGGGTCTAATGACGTACTCAGCGAAGAAAACCTGTATCCAGGTAGATATATATCTATATATTTATCCTCCGATCTCAGAACAATTTCAATCCAATAGGAGTGTGGATTTACTGTCTGGATCGGAGAGGTGATGGGAAGTGTGGTGACTCTCGCTTTCCTAATCTTGATCCGGGGAAAACGTGCGGATGGGAGTCCCAGTAAGGGAAATGACTTTTTTCTTTTTTTTTTCTACTCATAGAAGACTATACTGTCTCTCTTCTCTTCCATCTGGAGTCGTTTTCGATCCGTCCTTTCGCCGAGATATCTCGCTGAATTATAGAAGGATAAGCGTTGTCACGCAACTTTAGAATCGATGCTCTGTCGCTATGACTATCCCATGAACGACCAGAAAGTAATTGCAAATAAGAAATATATTTCTCTCTTCTGAATAAACATGAAAAGGATCGGAAATATACGTACATATATATTTCTATCAGTCTGATGGGACCTTACAGAAAAAAAAATCTTCCTATTTTGGCAAACGATATTTGGCATAAATATAACTGTAAATTACTTCTTCTCGCTTATCTATTTATTATTATTATTATTTTTTTAACAGCCGAACCGTGTTAGAAATAATAAAAATTAAGTATTCATTAAAGTTAAACGGATATAGCAATTCGTTTATTCTGCTCGGTTTTATTTCCTTTTGTTCAATTAATTGCACCCTTTTCGTTGTGAGGTGACGTCACGTTTCGCTTAACCAATCGTAATCGCTAACAGTTGCCAGTTTTTCCACTACATCTGACATCTATCTACATCTGTTGCGGGAACCTACAGATCGATAGCATAGCGACAGTACAGCTCTAGTGGAGAAAGGGTCTGGCAATGCGCCAAATACCCTTTCTTCACTGATAGAAGCTTAGGTAACTGTATTGTCATCGAAGGTTTTTAGCCACCAAATCTCATTAAGTTGACTGGATTCAATTATATCAGTATACTGTCCACTAGATCTTTCTGATATTTACGTACAGTAAATATCAATAATTTTCTATTGTTTACTAATAGTTGATCATGCTAATTAACTTCTTTTTTTTTTAAAAAAAAGAATAAATTTAATCTTTAATTAATTTACAAAATATTAATCCAATAAGAACTGTAATTATAATGAATAATTTTACTTATCGGATTTAAAAAGTTGTTTTCGGGGAAAAAATCTTACTAATAAGCTAAAATTTTTTAATATTTTTTTTTCTACCAGTTAAAATTTTATTCAGCTGAGAATAATATAGATAAATTAACATAATAGTGAATTATTTATATACTTTCATTTATTTATTTTTTATTATTGGACATTTTATAAATCAATTAATAACAAAATTAGAGAAAAACAATCGTTGAGAATTAATATAATTTTTTTTTATTGAAGTTAATTATATATATGTATATATCGAAATAAAATTGTTTAGAATTGAATAAAAAAATTTTTTTATAGTAATATTGGATTAATTATATTTTAAAATATGGTTGTTAACGAGAGCTAACAGTAGCATATGAATTTAAGAGGAAATTAAAAGAAATCTCTTCGTTCACCAGCAAACCTGATTTACGATAAGGCTCGAACATTAATGTCCATATATAATTAGTTCTAATTAATTTCATGCCAGCAAAAATCATTGCTGGCTGAGTAAAGCATAAAAAAAAAGAATTTATTCTTTATAACCTTCCTACCAAGTAAGCTTTTTCTTCCGTTTTGTTGCTTTCTAAATTATTTATATCGCTCATTAAAAAATCGTTGTAAATATTTACTTAATCATTCTTGCTAATTATAGAATATAAATTTTTAACATTTTTTTTTTTCGTTAATTCTGTTTTTCTCTTAGATTTTGTTTCTTACAAAAAAAAAAAAAAGAAGAAGAAGAAGAATTTTAAAATGGATATTTCTCACTCGTGTTTGTAACATAAACATATATATATATATATATGTTCTTATAAATATATATTATATCATAAAATACGAATGTATACATAGATCTCTGCTTAGTATCATGCATCTCAGATTTATCGAACAGTAATTTAAATTGTTTACAATCTTTTATATGATAATACTTGATAAAAAAAAATCTTATTTATACAGTGAGTGTAATGATTATAAACCAAATATAAAATCAAGAATTTATATATTTTATATTAATAGTTGTTGATAAAAATATCCGATATAGACTTTTAACAGATATAAATTTAGAAAATATAATGGATAATTATAAAATAAGTATAATTAACGAAATAAATAAACAAAATTGTTTTTTTAAGTTAAAAAAAAATTATACGTTAAGTCGTTAAGAAGTTAGATTATGGATATATATCATCAACGTTAGACAAAATTATTTATAGATGGAAATTTAAAAAAAAATTATGGCAGTTTTTTATATTATACAAAAACACTTTAAAATCTAAAAAAAATTCGCCAGAAAGATTAAATATTTCATTAAATTGATTACACTGATGAAATGTTTTTTTACGTTCTATTTATTGAGCTGAGTTAATATTTCGTGGATTAATATGTTTAATACTGGAGTTAATGATAAAAAAACTTTTTCTTCATTTTTAATTATTGCGACTAACATACCAATGAAGATTTCTTCAGGTATGGAAGTATCAATCATTTTCTTATTAATGATTCAACACAACAATTACATATAGTAATAAAATATTAATTTTATGCGATTCAACACTTTTCCATACATTTTTAATATATATTTCATTTATTTAATTTTTATATGGATTATTCATCGATAAAAGGGATGACTTAAATCGAATTACATTTTCCTTCTTTCACTATCTTCAATATTTGAGAATCTATTGGTGTCCTTCAAGGAATAAAATATTTCTCAAATGAAATTTAAAGTATTAAAGAAAATCCGGACTTTATAAGAATAGTAACGTTTCTTTAGACCATATCTTCAGATATTTTCTCTTTACTGTCCACTGCACAGAATCTAACACCAGTAATGCCAGGACGGTGTACCTTCTATACCATTTTATTGTCCGCTGCCTCATGTCGCTGATTGGGGGAAAGAGGGGTTAGCCAAGATAGAGATTGAACCAATCCTCGTGAGTCAAGCCAAGTCTCAAGATATTTCTTTTCTTTGACTGTGTGGTTGTACTGTGTCCCGCCAGAGGGTGTTTGTCTTAGCGTTAGCTTGGGTAAACTGTTCTGTTCTTTATTGTTCCCACGTACGTTGAACACAGTGACTTCTGTGATAGGACAGAAAACTACACTATACTACACTACTGGTAAAAGTTGGATTTTAGATTCTCTTCCAGTGCCACTAGAATTTAATGTTTTTGTACAAAGAGTCCGGAAGCACTTCAACAAAATACAATGTTGTTTGGTACCTCTAAAGTTAAGTTGGCTTTCTGTAAATGGAAAGAATGTACTAGTAACTTTTTTCTTCTTCCTAAAATACTTTTGAAGATTTATAAATCTAAAACATATTTTTTTTCTGTTATTTTTATTTTTACTAGGCACAAATATTTTATATTTAT
This sequence comes from Androctonus mauritanicus, assembly GCA_011317285.2. Lineage (NCBI taxonomy): Eukaryota > Metazoa > Arthropoda > Arachnida > Scorpiones > Buthidae > Androctonus > Androctonus mauritanicus. The sequence continues at coordinate 97,555 of WUQG02333142.1, read as the reverse complement.
CTCAGTTTTCACGCTGTCTAGTCTTACAAATCCTTACGATAAATGCGAATTTTATAAAGAAATTTTTTTTTATCTCTTTCATTTTCTATTAAAAAATAAAATAATATAAAATAAAAATGCATCAATTCCGACTGACCGTTTTGTTGAATATTGGTCTTTCGAATTATCGACGATATTTAAGTTATTATAACAATATTGTTACAGGTGTAATCAATAGGATATCGATAAATCCCATTTGTTACTATCGTCCCAAAAATACAATCACGTAGTTTGTTGTTATTCATGTCGCGCTAGTAAATGGTCGGATCAGAGGACAATTACTGTGCATGGTACAGAATGGAAACGTTGTCCAACTACATGCATTGCGTATTGATTGTGCCTTCCAACGCATTCAACACTCAGCTGAACTTAAGTAAATAGTAATTCAAAGTAAAAATTAAATGTATGACGTTTACACCCTTATTGAATTCTGTGTTTCTGGAATGGAAAATTAGTAATTCTAATGTATGCTTAACTGATTTATAATTAATTAAAAAAATAAATAAATAAAATAACTGCTTCGAATTGTTAAGAATGTCAACATTTAATACAGGCGAATCTTTTCAATGAGAAATTTTATTTATCATTTAACATCTTTCCATTAAGTTCAGCTGATATTTCAATATCTGATTTATAATCATTGCGTGTTGTGCAATCGATGTTCACAGTAGTTTTTCCCAATTACCAACGAATCAGTAAATATTACATATGAATCAAAAGCCATATAGATTGGCGCAAGATTTAATAGGAGCAACGACAGTAATCAAGGAATATTATTTAATGCAAAGACGATTTAAGTAACATCGAAAGATAAGCTGCTTTTATAATAGGCTTTGTTCAATTCTTTATTAATTTATTCTAAATAATAACAGTAATCTCATTAAAATTGAATAATGTCGTGTTGCGTGTTAAAAATTTGACATCTCATTATTATTATAACATTCTTCTTTTTTTTATCTCCTTTTTTTATTTCTTTACACGTAATATTAAAAGTTATTTATATAATATTACACGTCCCGAGGTATTAATGAGATTATCGATAAATATATTAACGTATACGATTCTTTTCGGTTGCATTCATTTTTCTTTCAGTAAATTTTTCGATCGTCTGTGCGGTGATGTGTGTGTATGTGTGTGTGTGTGGTGCTACATTCATATAAAGTACGATTCATTATCGTTGTAGTGATCCAATAGAAAAACAGCACGAGTTCTAAGTCACCCCAGCAGATGCTAGACGTCCCGCTGCGAAGAGAAAAATGTCCTGGCAGTAATCATGAGACAACTCCACCTAGTAATGATTCCTGCAACGCAGTCCAGGATGGGTGCCATAATGACAATACACTTAGTCAAGCGTGGATTGTGTATCTACTGATGTATGTCAGTTTTGAAAACCAATATTTTCTGATAGTGACGAATACAAAACTGATTTAATTTTATCACAGATTTTTGTTCATAATGACCAGCAACGTATAAATCTTAATTTTGGTGATCGTCAAGAGAGTCGTTACTACTGCACTAGTGTCGTAAAACGTACTTTTTTTGTTTCCCCAGCGAGGAAAGAAAACAAAACAGAAAAAAAAAATTCTAGATGGTCGTTTGGTCAATAGAATTGTTTGGTAGATTAACTAGAAAGAAGCCTTTGTCAATGGAAAAGAGGACATTTGCTCATTATGTGAGACAGAGAAGGAGATTATTGTCAGTCACACGCCTCAAATTCTTATGTGAGTTGTAAAACTTGTAGCTGGAAAAATTTCTGCTACATCAGATCATTTGATGCGAACTATACTGTCTAAGGTTATGTATCTCGTTTGGTAGAGACCATAAAACATGCTTCGGAAGCTCTGAGCTTGAATACAATAAAGAAGTTTGACTTGCTTACAAAATTTTCCATCCACGTACTCAACTGAAATTTCGGTAATGGCTTTGTTTTGTAATGTTTAGAAAAATGATTTCAAATGTTCAATTTATGGATTTCTCCAAGATTACGATACTGTTAAGATAATTGAATATTCTGTAATTCTGACAACCGTTACATTGAATCTTTTGAGTATTTTTCACGTTTTTATTCTTTATAACTCTGTAGAGACTTTTATATATATATATATATTTAGTTTAGTTTATTCGAAAAATTTTCGATAATTAGGAAAACTGTACGAAATAATAATTATTATAATTCGAATTAAATATTATATTAATATTTTATATTGTCTTATGTTATATAATTATTTGGTATGATTTCATTAATTAATCTTCGTGTTGTTATTACTTTATCGCTTTATATTTCGATCTCCCTAGAAAATTCTTTATTGATTAATCGCTGTTTGTGAAACTTTTATATTCGACGACACTTTTAGTACCAGAAATTCATTTTGGAGCTCAAAGAAAAGAATTCCAACATCGAGCAGTGAAATCGACGAAGAAATTTTGTTTTTCTCATTTTTCTATTCTCTGCACATCATCATTACTCCAGAACGTATTTTTTTTTTATTTTACTTCTTTTTTTTATCTTCCGCAGATGGCGTTTATTTCTTAACACTTTACTATTTTTGTTTACGAAGAAAGACTTGACATCTAAGCAGAGAGAGAGAGAGAGAGAGAAACCGATAACAGTAATAAGCACAAATGTAATGAGCAGTGAGTTGTTTATACAATAAAAGATATAACAATTCAACCTGTTAGCTGTCAATATTTATAAAAATCTCAATTCTAAATCTTTCTTCGTTTTGTGGTTTTGTTTATACTAACAATATATATGAATAGATATCTTTTTTTTTTCTTTATAAGCTAAATCAATGATAAAATTATAAAAAGAAAAAAAAAGGTTTTTATATATATGTTCTTTATAAACTTATTTTAAGTTTTGAATTTTAGAACAGACCAATCCTCTGAGAATATATTCATTCAAAATATAGAGCGATCTTACTACTAGAATTTTAAATCAGACATAAAAATATAGTCATATTTTATATTTATCTGTCAAAACTGTTTAGAGAACTTAAAATACTTTTCTGGTCAGTTTGTGTTTATAAAATGTGTATCATAAATTATGATAAAAATTCTTTACATTTCAAGCTTTTATTCTTCAAGCGGTTTTGATGTAACCTCAAAACATATCAGACATATATATATATTTTTTTTGAAACCGTTTTTCCAAAATGTGGAATGTTTCTCAGTTGTTAAGATATTGTGATTTCTGAAAGTTTTTTCCCAACTATTTTCTATTTTTCAACTGTTGCCTCCGGAGACAACTGAGCGAAACACAAAATGTTGTCTTTAAATTTCATTTCAAAAGTTCAATAAAATTTCATACCGTATCAAAATTCTCTTCCAGCAAAGGAAACTAAATGTGAACAATCTCCGTTAAATTATTAAGAATGCCTCTGCCTCTTTCTTCCATATAGAGCCTATATATATATTTTTCTTCTCTAGCAAAATAGCTGAAAACATAAAGCAAAAAAAAAAAAATATTAAGTCTATGGAATACAAATCTTATTTTAAATTAAGTGATTAAAAATGTATTTTTTTAATATAAAATATTGCTAAAATTTTCATTAAAATCGAATAATTATTAATATTTATATATATTCTTCATCATGGATTTGTCTCAACAGTTATACGAATTTTCTATCTCGCTAGCTAGATAGTTTTATCCTATTTCTCTCGGTTATTGAAACATTGCGTTAATCTCTTAAGGATATATATTTATTTTTTTTCGCTTCTACGTAGAGGATAAAAATATAAAAAGGAAAATTAATAAGTTATATACATTTTTTCTCAGTTACTGTAATCATCTTATCGTCCAAAATAAAAGTTATTATATTCGACGTTTCCATCAATAGTAAAGTAAGCATCAGTATTTTGCCTTTCCAACCCGTCCAACGAATGGTACAGTCGACGTGGATTGAAGCGCCCCACACGATCCGTGCAAGTGGTAGTCTTGTGTCAGAACACTGTCGTCAGTAGAAGAGTTAGGAACTAGAAGAACGGAAGGAAGGTTTTCTGAGGATAAGGTGTTTACGGAAAAGTTCCAAGATAAAGAAAGATGAAGTATTGGTGATTCGAGCATCATGTTTTTGGAACGTCAAGTCACCACGATTCAGACCAAGATAACTGGTCGTTATTTGCTTAACTGTGCCATTGTTTTCCTTGTGGTCATCGTTACAAGTAAGTATCTTATTTTTTTCTTTCTCTTTTTCTTTTTTATCGAATACGCAGCTTGTAATTTAATTTCGATTTCTTTTACAACTACCTTTAGATCAATGTCGTTAGTTTTAAAAGAGAGAAAGATCATATTAGAAACCGCACTAAAGAATCTTTTGACATTAAACGGAAGCGATTTTTAATTATGTCTTAAATACCGGAAAATAAACCATTTTTAATTATTTTCCCCCATCTATCTAATATAATTATTACAGTAGAGTTACTATTAAAAATTGATACGATTCACTTAGATATTTCGATGCTAGAGTGCAATATCGAATTAGAGAAATTCTTTATAACTCCCAGGGGTGTGTATATATATATAAAAGAAAATAATAATAATAAAAAGTAGCCTTTCAACCACAGATAGAGAATCGCTGTAGCGAACAGACCTTTTTTAGAATCGAAGGTGGTGCAAAGGGAAAAAGATTAAACTGCTAGGAACTTTACATTCGCTCCACGATCACACTTCCAATAAAATTCCGTTTAGATAATCGTCGACCTCTGTAATTGAAATTTCGTTGCAACGCTTAAAGGTCCCTCCTCCGCACGCTTTAGCTCACGCTTCCAACTTCAATTTCGAAATTAGCAAAGGCAAAAAGCTACTCAAGCACGAACTGGCGCGGTCAATATCTGATTAAAGGTGCTCTATGTCGCTTTATGTTTGCTATTATTTCTAAATCCACGTGGATTAGTACTCGACTTCTTAGCATGTATCTACTCATTTAAAACAGCTTTTAATATTTGATGAAATGCCCTGTATTTAGTTAGAGGATTATATCGCTTTTAACAAGTTACGATTTATTTTATTAGTCGGAAAAGATTTAAAACTATCGCCTGCATCGCTACTCGTAATAACTCGAGTGACTCTTATTTATTTATTTTTATTACTTTTTAAATTATAAATCGATAAAAGAATCCGCAACGATCCTTCAAGAACAATATTAGATATTGTTTAATGGAGAAAATTTTGTTTTTCAACAAGTACCTGGCGACCTGTTTTCTAGAAATTGGAACCGACATTCTCAGTAAGAGATGTCTAGTATGAGAAATCAGCTGATGATTTCACACGGTTAGTTTTTTTATATCGTATTTCGAGCAAAAATCACAAGAAAAAAATAATATATATATATATATATATATATGCTTTGGATACCTGGAACCATTACTGTGGGTTGTCAGTAACAATGATTGGTTTTCGAAAAAAAAGAATTCGAAGAACTTAAATTCATGTTTGCAGAAAACGTAGATTTTTATGGATATTGAAAATATTTATGAAGGAAATATTTTTCTTGGATTGAAACGAATTTTTTTATGTAAATCCTACGAAAGAGTAAAAAAAAAATACTATATTTAAATCGAAAAAAGTCACGAGTCACATAATTATGTAATTGAGCGTAACGAATAGATTATAAAATCGTTTTAAAAACTTTCATTGGCATGACATGTCAAGATAAATAGTAAACATACTTAAAATTTTTTAAAAAACTTTACAAAAGCTTATATTGTAAAAGATCCTGTATTTTATTTGCTCAAACAGGATGTATTCAATAACTACTAATTTGTAATCTTCAGTCAGGAAGTTCAATATTAGCAATGATGTCGTTCAAATATATGATAGGTCCTACATATATCAGATGGCAATCCTTGAGAAGAACCTATATTAATTTTGCAACAGAAACCGCTTACATGTGAACTTTATGTAAAATTTTCGACGTGTTACGAATTTATTTAATAATCGTTCGGACTAGATTCAATATAACGAAAAAATATTTCCTAGTGGACTCTCGCAAAAAATAGGAAGGAAAAAAAAAACAAACTAAATTTACGAACTTAGAAAATATTTTCTCGGTACATGAATATTGTATAAACACGATATCATTTACGTGATACCAATATTTAAAGCCAGAAGATTAATGTTTAAATTTTTTTTATTATTATTATTCTATATTCTTAATTACAATTCGCTTTGCTGCCAAGAATTTATTGTTTATAAAATTTTTAACTATTTATTATTATTATTATTATTTTTATTTTTACACGAATTTAGTTCAAAATATTCGATATATATATATATACAGTAACTTCTATATATTTCTTGTTTCGGGAGATGATAAAAAAAAAGTTGATCCGCTACGTAGACACGTTTATTTCTAATATAGAATTTTGATATTGATTTTACAACATTTCTTTTTTTAATCATTTTTAAATTTACGAGAATCTATCTATAAAACCTTCGAATCGTAAAAGTTATTCCAATTTTTTCGAGTAAATTGAAACCGAATAATATATTTTACAATATATATTTTATATATATATATTTTTTTTTTTCTCCTTAATTTTTATGAATATAAGATTTACATATTAGAAATTTCATTTCTAATATTGATTTTTCAATATCTTCTAAAATAATTATTCTAGAATATTTTATTTATTTTTTTATTTTATTAGAATTTTAGTTCGCTGATTTAATTTTAAAATATCGTAACTGCAAATTTTTATGATATAAATTTGAATATTATTAATCGAAAGAAAATTTTGTCATAAATCGTAACATTCCACAGTTAAAATGTATCAAAGTCACTCAATCAAATATATTTATTAAATGTTAAATTAATGTTTATATTTATGAAAACGTTATTTAAATAAATTTTAACTTAAATTGCAATTTTTTTTGTAGTTGCAGTTCAGTATATAACTGATTTATTTAATAATTTTAAGAGTAGTTTAAATTATACATTTAGTTAATATTAACTACATACGGTAGTTTATACTCTTACATTATGTATTACACGCTGTTACAACTATACTGGAGTGGAGATGTAACTTGCTACGATATGCGATATTGGCGGACGATTTTATGTATATAGTTCGACTCGTTTTTCAATTAATTCGAAAAATAAAATTCTCGTTATTATCGAATTATCACGTAAGAGAGTAATAATGAATCTCATTGCACATTTTTCTCACGTGCTGTCTAATTTTAGTTTCTCATGAGAATAAACGTTTGATAAGAATGAATACTGACAAGTGGGATTTTGACAAACAGGTTGTCATGAATACTTCCACAATATGACATTTCAAATAATGATTGCACACGTCATATTGTACAAACCGTGAGACCCATGAGATTACTTTGGTGCAGCTGAAATTATCTTGATGTGTTCCCTAATGAAGTTCTGGATGATTGTATACTGTATCATTTACCTTAAGTCATTACGTGAACTATAATATATAAAGCTGTTCGGCATGTGTGCGCATATATATATATATATATGTGTGTGTGTGTGTGTGTGTGTGTGTGTGTGCACTGCCTGTTGAATATATTTATTCGAAAAGGGCGTCAATTGTAACATACTTGATAGTCAAATGAGGATTCTATATAGAAGCCGTGTTTTGTTTACCGTAAGCGTAACAAATTAGTGAACGTTTCAATGCCAGCATTAATGCAATGATAGTGAATATTACCTAACAGGCTTGGATTTTGTAACCATTAGCTAGAATATCTTGAACTAGACGAATTTATCTATTAAATTCGCTTTTCCGCTACAGATTATAAGTATTTTACGCTTTAATAATAATCGAAATTTTAATTTAAAATTGTTTGATACTGAGTAATATACATAAAAAAGAATAATTAAGCAAGCAAGATGTTTCTGAGATTAAAATCGCTACGATGAAGCGCATAATTTGCTATCTCCCGCAGGATTTCTGTTAGTAAAAGTTAAAATTATGCGTTGGGTCGAAATTTTAGAATTAAAGAGCTACTCAGTTCTAAATGACACCTATCTAATGACCTGGCAATCAAGTTTTTCAACCAAGCCCACTACACAACTTAATTACTAGACACCGCACACAGGGAGAGGGTGAACGAAGGAAGTCGTTATCGAGACGGACACTTGAACCTTATCGTCTCCAATTAAGTTTCTCTTGTCTCAACCCTGCATCAGAGACGGACAATGCCTTGATGAACACTAATACTAGAGTTGAACCAAGTTTCAGACGGCAAAGAACATCGGTCTGCAACTACCAACTTCTATATATGTGGCCACAATCCTCTCGAGATCTCTGTCATCTATCGGCTTGTTTTCTCAACAGATTTCTTCGAGAAAGAAAAAGAACACCCTTGTGTGTTATCCATCAATAAATGAAGTGTGTGTGTGTGTGTGTGTGTGTGTGTTATGTGTATGTGTGTGTATATGTGTGTGGTACATCTTTGCGCACTGTATATTGTTTAGTTTACTCTAGAGAAAATTCCGCTCTTCAATAGAGAAATTATAGCATTCTAAAAGTATCATTAGTTTAAATTTTACGATTAACATTTATTAAACTATCGTAGCGATTCACGTATAAATCGTCAATTAGTATAGATATTTAAAATTTACAACCCCCATCTTGTTAATATACTAATGCTATACACTTTAACATAAATTATATATGAAACCCTGTTTATGATTAGTATTCCCATAGTAATTACATTAATCGCATTGGCAATAAACAGAAATTAAACCCATAATGGTACGTCAATTGTTATTGTTAGCGATGTGTGCTGCAATAAATATAGAAACGTGTGTAATTAGTACATATCAACCACGATTAAAATAGAGTTTTCGAATCTTCTCACTCGCTTGTCTTACTTGATTGAATTTTGAATCATTTTGCAATTCAGCAGTTATAAATTTTCTCAGTTTACAATACTTATTTTTTGAAAAATGATGTTTGATTGGACAAGACGGTAGCTAGTTTTATTCTATTTGGCCCAGTGGGAACAATCTATCAAATTGAGAAAGAAAACTCTTAGAAGAAGACTGCGTTTTTTTTTTTCCTCTTCTTCCTTTTATTTTGGAGAAACGTTCGTTGCCAATTGTATTGTTACGTCTCTTCGGCTGCTGATAAAGAAAAAAAAAATTACAACAGATCAGCAATTTAAACTGTTGTCGTGATTCATTCTAAATGTAAGAAATTAATCTCTTTAATATGGGTCAAATGTATAAATAAAGCAATTAATTTATTATTCAATATCCATAAAAAGTTATTTTTAGTAACATTGCTGATATTTTTGCTGAACCTAAGAATAATAATCCTTTTAACATTTCCCGAGTGGATAAAATATATCCTTTTTATATCGGATCAATGAAAAAACTATCGGATATATCGAGGAATATATTCTTTAATTTTTAACAAACAGTTATTGAAAAAAAAATAAAATTTTTACTATATATATATATATATAAAGATAATATTTATTATTTATAAAATTAAATTTCTGACAATTCAGTCTTATCAATATGTATAGAAGTTTACGATAGATGCACTGCAATAAATGAAAATGTACATAAACAAACAATAAATCGCTGATGTAAAAAGTTTGCAGATAAAATTACATGCATGAAAATAGAAAAATCATATTTTTTAATACAAATAATTTTATTAAAGGCACCACTTTCTCACTAAAACAGAGAATGATGCATCAATACGATCTCGACTTTCTTAACATCTCAATCATCTTAAGCATTTGCAGTTTTTAACTCGATCACTTTTCTTTTATTTTATTAGATATAATTTTTGAATTCCATTTTTGAATTGATTCTTTTTGTTAGTCTGCACTGTTTTGAATTATTGCATGAGAGAGAAAGAATAAACACACACACATATATATATATATAATATATTAAAAATATTCGAATTCGCAATGAACTTTTTCGATAACAATCTGGAAAATATGTTCGTTTAAATATTAATATTTAAAAAAATATCTCACAAAATAAAATTCTAGAAACGTTTTAGAACGTGGAAAGTGGTTGCTGATAGTGGAAAAATTAATTAAAAAGTGTAAATATGAAAGATATATATATATTAAATTTTTTTCTTTAGAGAAAAAAAATGATAACAGGGGGAAAAAATTGTGGTAAACTTTATTACTGAAAAGCAACATCACCAGAGATGTGAAGAAAAACCGTCGTTATAGAATAAAAGTTTATTTTTCGACAATATCCTATCTGTTCAAAGCAATATTATCGATTTACCTTTTGTAATGCAACGTTTTATATAAAACTATGCATAAGTCTACTTTAAAACAATAGAATTTAAGTCAATTGATAATTTGATATAATATTCTGTCTGCCACTAATTGAAGCGAAGAATTAGTTAATTAGTGTGGAACTTAATTACCGTTTGGCCTTTCATTCATAACTCTCCTGTTGTTGTTAACTTTTATTAAATATGAATATTATTATTATTATTATTTCTTCTTCTTCTTCTTCTTCTACTTGTTTTATCAATAATTGAAAATCTTGAGTCAGTTCCTTTTAAATAATTCTTTTCGTGTGCATTAATTACATTCAAGATGTAGATATATTTAATTAACGTAGAATTTCAATACAAAACGGCTTTATAAATATCATTAAAAGTTGAAGATAATTTAATTATAAAAATGTTCCGTTTTCTAAACATTATTTTCCATTCTTTTGTCGTTGGTTTATTCAATATAAACTTATTTGTCGGATGAGATTAAAACGAAATCGACTCTGTAACTTAGTTAATAAATCTTCCTTCCGTATTCTTGACACGTAGAAAATCGTACGTTAAGTAGTTTTGTTTTTTTTTCTTTTTTTCTTTTTCGATTCTTCGAATATGCTGATATTAAACGAAAATAATTCTCGTATAGGTCAGAAAATTCGTATTAAAAAGTCTTCAAATGTGACAGTAATGACTGGCTTTCGAATCTAAACCGGAATTTTTTTCTGCTAGCAAATCAATCATTTGTTCGGATTACCATTGAAGATGAACATAGCATTGATTTACTTATAAATGGACAATCTATTTAGTCATAATTGAAGTCTCTTTAATCTTAGTGATTTTCTTTCTATTAAATTGTGGAAAATTGAATAAAACCGTATTTTCCCCCCATACAAAAATTAAAGAATAAAAATTAATATTTATTCTATTTTTTTTTTTTTTTTTTGTCATCAAATCTTGTAAAATTTTTATTTTATTTAAACAATATTTGTTTTTAATATTTTAATAGATAATTCAAAAATTTTATACCTTATCGCTTTCATAAATACAACAAAAAAAAAAAAAAAAATTAAATTTATAATAATGGTGATAAAAAAAAAATTCGATAAACATAAATCTCTTCGCATAGACTAACACATAAAATTATTATTATTATTCACGCTATAGACGTAACATAAATGTACGGTTTTATGAAGAATAGATTTATCATTCAGATATACGGAATAATCAACAAATTACCACATGCGACAAAACAATTATCGTAATAATTCAGATAGATGACGATAATTATTACAAATTATTGATAAATGCCTGCATTTATATCCGAACAGCAGCAAGTTACAAAACGGGGTGTAAGAATAAATCCATTCTTAAACCTCGACAAGTTGTAAATTGCTAATCAAATTATCGCATTAAAATTACAGACAGAAAAGAAAAATAAATGAGTCCCAAACAAACCGCAATCAAATTTTCAAAAGAGAAAAATATCTCGAATATTTCTAATTGCCAACATATTTAGCCACGTCCTCTACCACCGAATGAGATTTAACTTTTACGACGATAATATTTTCTTTTCGTCCATAATTTATTCATAGATATTCTATTAAAACGGAGATTTTAGTGTGATAATATATATAAATCAGGATATGGATCTTTCTGATATGAAAGCAAAAGGTGACGTTCTCCTTTAAAAATATTGGAATGGTTGGTCATTGAACTTCTGCAAGATCCTGTTAGCATCCATTCTTATAGGTTAAAGAGAAGATTTTTGAGCACAAGATTGAAGAGTTTTGTGTACCATATGTTTACGAACATAATACAAGACGTTTATCGTAACATATTTCATAGACAATGAATTAATTTTACTTTCTAAAACAACTTTCTAAATAAAATTCTCTCTTACCAAATTGATAATGTCAAAATCGTTCTTGATATAAAACATAAATAAGACTGGCATTTCATTTATTACTCCAGCCATCTGTATCGAAAATAGAAATAAAAAAAAAATATCAAAATAATAGCGAACTGTTTTAAAACGACTACTATTTTTATTTATATATATATATATAAAAATAAAATAAAATAAAAAAATAAATCGTAAAAAATCGGATTTTCAATAAATATTTTCACAAAATCATCCAGTCGTAGAACCTATTGAAATTTCTATCTCAAAAATGCGAATAAGCGAAATATTTTTCCTAGTGAGCCCATACAACGCATTTGATGTTACCTTTGAACACAATGAAGAGAGCGTAAAGAAAAAGATAGTTTGCCAGTCTCCGGGTATTTACCTAATCTTTCAACAGTTTTTCAGGACGGTCCCAATCAAGTACACAAAAAGACATTAGAAGAAATAGCTTGATAAATAATAGAAATAACGGTTACTGCAATGATTGTAAACGTGACAGGCAATACTAGTTGACTATTCTCCGGATTTCTACCCCCCCAATGAGCCTATCACGTATTTACGAAAAGTCCACGTGTTGTTGAAGTTTTTCTCCAAAGTTACTATGATACCTGTGTAATTCTCAAGAGATACAGACAGTTACAATCCACTCTAGTTGTTATCTGAGTAGACTAGCTTTTATAAATCAGACTGAAGTGATATATATTCTTACAGAAGGAAAGCAATACGATATCTCTTGAGCAATGCACTTATCGTTACTTAATACAAAATCTTTCATTGTCAAATAAATGCTATTGTTACGATAACTATGATTTTCTAAAAAAAAAAAAGAAACAAAAAGAGAGAGAGAAAGTGAGTTTCTTTAAGAATGCACGTCATCAGGACTCACGTTGCTTTATGAATTAAATCACACGCATTTAAAGATTTATATGTGTTATTTTTCTTTGTCATTTGTCATTAGGGCGTTGCACTCGGGTCACTTTGTAGGTCTCCTAATGAATTGATGGATTTGCATAAGTTTTATATTAAATTTGATAATGCAATTATATATGATAATCTTGATTTCGAATTACTCGATTAAAAATCGATACCGGCTTAAAATAATAAATGATAAAAAAAAAATCATTAAATTTACTGCTAGCTTTTTAAATCTGATTTTGTTTACAAAATATTTAATAGATTTTTTTTACGTAAACAGTTTTATTTGAGAATTACATTATTGCAGTACATTTATGATGGTAGTTTTTATAAAGTATTGACATAATTTCCAATACGACATTAACTAAATATAGTTTGTAATTAAAAATTGCATAATGTAGTCAAGGTAAACAGCAAAAAATAATAATAATTATTATTATTATTATAAACAATAGAAATTATTTACAAAGCACGAAAAAAACGTTTTTATTTATTTATTGATAACACATATGTAAAGTCATAAGACATAAACGGAAATATTTAATTATTCATATAAAATTTAAATTAAAAATTGTTTTAATTAATTTTATCTCGAATTAATTTTAAAAAATGCGTTAGAAATAAATTATATTTAAAATAATTTTTATAAAACAAATATTTTAAAATTTTTTTTTTTTTGACAAAAAGATTCAAGAATATTAATAATTCATACGCAACTAAAATTTATTTTTAATCCTTCAGTTGAATAATTATCAAAACAAACTGTACTATTGTTTAAACAATTCGCTAGTGAATTAATTTTTAATTTTATATTAGTTTACTTAACTTTAAAAATATTCTTTTATAAAAATCTAAATATTGTATTAACTTGTGGTTATGATAGCATTTTTGATGTATGTTACGTGTTCCTTCTTCGAAACGTGTATCCATTTTGATGTTTATATGGTTTCGAACAAACACGGCATTTTGCGGTAAATCGTAAAATTCCTGTAATGGTTAACGTTCTAAAATATTTGTAGAGATGTATAACATATTTTTTTTCTAGTATCAATAAAAAAAATGTATTAAAATATTGCTTGATAAGCCAGTTTTTCCATTTTATATTTATCTATCATTATAGATCTGTTTTCTACTTCATTCTCTTTTTTTATTTGATTTTTTTCACTTGGTTTCCGAGTGAATTTTTTCCGGTAATTCTTAATGTTATTGTTAAGATATGATATTAAAATTAAAACTAATTATCTTCATTGCTAATAAATAAATATGTATGTGCATATTTTTGTTTTCTGATTAAAGACGGGATGAAACATTTCGGGTATTTTTCTCCAATCGATGTCCATTATTGATGTCCGGTTTCTCTGACTGAGATATGCGTAGACTTTTATATGCAGTTCTCAATTCTCTGCGGCGAAGAATAACACATGAAAATCGATACTTAGACTGACGGATTTTGATCTTTTCTTTTATCTTCGATGTCATCGAGACAACAGACTTACTCATCTACGAAGCCCTTAAGCAATAGATAATCAGCTTGATTTTTGATGCGAATGACTCAGTTCTTATTATAATTCATATTTATGAATGGAATCATTCAAATTATGCGATTAATATGCCATTATTTATTCAAAATCGAAACGCCACTTCAATTTCTACTAAAAATTAAACAATTTTGGCGTGTGTTAATTTTCTTTTTCTTCTCTTTTCCTTTTATAGGTTACTCGATTTTTTTTATTTTTGTTCCTTTATTTATTCTAAATAGATTTTTATCGTGTCGAATCGACATAACTTTCTGAATATTCCGAGTCACGAATGTTTTTTAATCCTAAACGTCGACTCTAAATTGTAGTAGAAAATGTTTACAAAGAAAATAGAGAAAAATAGAAAGTATTTTCTATTTTAAGAGTCAATTCGCGCGCAGAAAAAAACTAAATCCTTTTTTCCACCGATTTATTGACTAGGATAGATAAAGATCCGGTATGTTGGTTCTATCAGTCTAAAATGTAAGTTTTTTCCCCTATCTCGGATACTGTCAATTGATACAGAGCTTTTCCACATCGTATCTTGTTAGCAAAGTTGAAGATGAAAGGAATAGTATAGCACTGCATAGAACGGTTGTCTCTGAAAGAACTTTTCTTTAGGATAATGTAACCGATATCATTATATCTAACTAGAGACATTTTAATAATAAAGACATTTCCCTTTAGTAAAATGGCTCTAAATTTAAACTTTTTTTTTTCCTTTTTCTTTTTAAAAACGTCGCTTAAATAGTTTAGGAACAGAAACCCAATAATACAAAGATAGTTTCTAATTTAGTAAACATAATAATTCGGGAAGAAGAATTCGTCCGAATCAACTGTAAGCTGTTTCGTAATAAAGTTAGAAATCTGAAAAAGCACGACACTAAAAGTTGTAATAAACTAACTATAATTTTTTTTGATATAGTAACATTTATTTTTGAAATAAAAGTCTTCATCATTGGCGAAACTTAGTAACAAGGTTCACATATATCACTAGTTATTGCACAGTCTCTGGTTCATGTGACATTCTTTCCTAACACAGCACCGTCTGCCAATCGCCATCAGAATGACAGTGCTGCTGCTGGAACGCAGCTCAGCGGAAGTGGGCATTGAAAGCAAACCAAGATAATTTCCTGGCAAGTCGGACATACAATCTTTCCCCCTTTACATTCCCCTGTCCTTTTATAGATAAACTTCAAGCTTCTTAAAAAAAAAGAGGAACTTTCCAGATTTTTCATTCAGAACAATCGTAAACATTCTACAAGTAAAAAGTTTTATTATTTTTTTTTTTTACTTTCTCGTTGCAATTTTCGAATCGAACCTTATGCAATTTAAATTTTATTACTGTGCTGGCATTACGGTTTAAAATTAACTTCATTAGTTATGATTTATGTTGAATATATAAATATTTATTTATAATGAAACTAATTTCGTTATTAAAAAAAAAAAATGTACTTTTACATGTAATCACATGTAAAACTGATTATATATATGAAAATTCATTCTTTAAAATGTATTTTTACATGCGACTTTAATAAAACTAATTTCATTATTTTAAAGAATGCACTTTTTATATTTCTGCTTAACTTTTAAAATTATTTAGAAAAGAAACAAAAATATAAATATTTTAATATTTATATTCTGCATATATTCTTGTTTTTCTTCTTGGAGAGTGGTGCATATAATTAACTGTTCTCAAGCAATATTTTTATTTATTTATTTTTTTTTTTGTAAGTTTTAAGACGACTTAAAAAATTTTTTTTTCTATGTAACACATTAGCGAATTTTTTTTGTTTGTTTGTTTTAATATATCGAAGCAAATTTCAATCGTTTGGTTAATGCATCGGCAATATAAAATCTAAATTAGACTTTAAAACTTTATTTCGGAAGAAACAATGTCATTTTTAAAAGGACATATGTAATAATTGGAGCATTAATACAGTATTCATGTTAGTACAACAATTTGCAATTTCCTTCAGGAATTACTTACTTGAAAAAAAAGAAGGAAAGGAAAAGAAAAATCTAACAAACTAAAGTATTTGAAGCTTTAAGATAGTTTCGCCTTTGGGAGAATCGTATTTGCTGTTATCTTTTCATTAGCTTTTCTCCCATTATCTGTTTCATTAGCGTCTGACTAATTTGATGACTGATAACAAAGGAAACATTTTCCAGCACATGGGTGGTGTCTTTGCTTTCGATAAGTCAGCTGCTGAATTCTTTTTATAGCTAGTTTCACATCAGGATTGCTTAATGACAATAGCAGAAAGGAAAACTGTAAGAGATTGGATGGAATTTGCATGACAGGGTCAGAAAAAAAAAATACCGTCAGAAGTCATAGGAAGTTTCAGTCATGGTGATCATTATCCACACTGCTTGCCTTAAATGAAACGTTGGCTGGTACTGTTATCACTCAGTGAATTATGGATGAGTTGGGAGTCTATACGTTTACTAACACAACGCCTGCTTTTCTTCATGCAAATAATGCTTTGTTCTTTGTCAAAATATGTCAGAATTGATCACGTGGCAACTTTTCTATTGGCTAATTAGATTTATACAGGAAGAGAATATAATAGTTCCTCTGCATCCAATCGGTTTATTATAATCCTGATTGCTTTTATTATTCTTGCACGGCTTTGAAAATTTCTTAAAAACAAATCGCTTTAAAATCTTTTTTGGAATATGAGTAGAATTACAATTTTTTAGCAACATTTTTTATTTTTTAAATTCGAAAACTACATCTTATTTTTCGACTCTCTCTCTCTTTAAAACAAAAATTAACTATAATAAATTTTAAATTGGCTAAAATGATTTAGCTTGCCATTTTAAAATATTGAATACTTAAAAGAAAAAAAAAAAACGTTAAAGTATCAAATTTAACGTCTATATGTTACAACTTTTATACAGAAAAAGTTTAACCCAAAATTAAATTTTTTTGTGTGTGTTTACACATATATAAAACCGAATTTTTTAAAAAAATTTCTAAACAAAAAAAATCAGTATTTTTTACGTAATATAATTTATTTTCGTGGCTACTGTTGAATATAATAGCAATTTCTTTATATTTAGAAGATGCAAGTCTAAGATTGCAGCAACTCATCTTCTACATTGTTGCGACTTGTTATATATTGATTTAGTAATTTGTCTACCTAGGCTTTTATTTTTTGCCAAGTTAAAAAAAACTAAATAAAATAAAACAGAAACGATGCTTTCAATCCAACTCCAGCAAATTTGATGATCGAGGAACCATTTACTTCTTCAATAACTTATTCTCTTTAGGTTTAGATATTGACTTTAACCAACAAGTGATGATTACTGTGAAACTATATCCTATATTTTTCTATTTTTTTTTATCGCATTTACAGTAAGCAAAAATTTTATAAAAGTGAATTAATATCAAAAATTGATCGCTGAAGTTTTAAAGTTAAGAGAGAGAGAATCTAACTGTTAATAATAATAAATTATGGAAAGTTCATGTTAACTTTAATTTATATAATTAAAATCTCAGTATATGCATTCAGCTCGGCTGCATTTTCCTCCAGAGTTTTCGGAGAATTCCCTTTAATTTAAGTTTATAATTAAATTATTGATCCATTCATAAATAGATTTTTTTTTAATTGTTTTATTAAAACTTTAGAAATCTTATAACTGTTAAATTTTCATTTATGCGTAAAAATACTAATAACTCAAGTATCTTATGCGAATATTTTCGTTATAAAATGGCGATTTTAAATTCTCGCTACACCCATTTTTCTGGTTTAGATTCTCTTTAATCGGATCTTCTCAAATCTTCTAATATAGATTGGATATTTAACATAAAACTCAAATTC
The DNA here is from genome assembly GCA_011317285.2 of Androctonus mauritanicus. Taxonomy (NCBI): domain Eukaryota; kingdom Metazoa; phylum Arthropoda; class Arachnida; order Scorpiones; family Buthidae; genus Androctonus; species Androctonus mauritanicus. Next base: position 79,130 of record WUQG02333142.1, on the reverse strand, counting down.
TCAGGACATAAAAAAATAAAATAAAATTGGAGATTGGTTAAAATGCATTTATCGATTTTAGAAAGTGCCAAAATCAATGCAATCAGAAGGAATAGAAGTTCTTTTAAAAAATGGAATTACGAAGATGCAAAGGAAAAAATAACATATTTTTTACATATATCGATGCAAGATAATCGTAATTAAAATTTATAATTATTTAATTCTGTTAATTAAAAAATATTATTGGATTTATATACAATCCCCTTATTATAAATCGTAGAATTACAGCTGAACAGTTGATGCATATACTTCCTATATATCGATGATAATTACTGTAATTGCTTCCTAAGAGGCGTATTCTAATCCGGGAAGTTTGGCTTATCTAAGTAATGTTTACATCAATTAATTTATATTTTAGACACTTTATACGTAAGAATAAAGAATTACAACATAAATTTTAATTAAAATTTGTTTCGGTATTTATGATGATGATACTCGATAAACTTATTTACTGATAAAAAATTTGTTTTCTTTAATATTTTACTGTTTAATTCGCTCTGATGAAGTTCATAACGGCAGTTATTGAAGTTATGTGCTGAATATTCTGTTAGTTAAATAAAATTGTCGACTATACATTGTTACAATTTATGAAACGTCGCAAATTCCAGCGAGAATCCTTATAAGTTCTAGCGATAATTAAGCTGTTATCATTCAGTTATAGCTTAGATTGAGATTCAATGGATAACAGCTGCGTTCGAAATATTTTTCTTTCTTGTTATTTTATCGCAATGCAGAATGCATATAACAGAAAACATCGTTCAGTTGAATGGCCACTCTCTTTAATTTAAAGGTTTTTGTGTTAAATTTCATCCGCATCCCATGCAGCGAATTTATATCGCTATAAAGAAGAAACTTTTGTTTTTATTTCATGAACAAAATATTTTTTGCACGCTATTTTCGGAATCTTTATATATATATCCGAACTTAGTAATATCTTGTCTCGCACGAAAGAAATTGATCAATCACAAAAATTACAAAACTATGCTTTGCATTTCATATTCCTTTTCTAAAATTATAACAGATAGTAATAATAATCGAGAAAGCAGAATGTTTTTCCAAGTTACCCTTTATTTTTTTGATGATTGTGCAAGTTCTTTAAATGATCACCGACACGGTTAAAGCACTGCATGATTCAAATCATGCAAAGAAAATGATTTCGTCCTGGATGTATATCTATTTTTAGAAAAAGATGATTTTTCCATAATAGTATCTTTTATATTTTTTCCTAAAATAAATTTCTCTAAGGATAAATATATATATAACACACCCACACACATGTATATATATATATATACATGTATGTATGTATGTATCATCAATTTACTTAAAATTATATAATTAAAAAATTATGATGATTTTAAAATTTTACGTTTTAAACAATATAAAGCTTTAAAATATTCAGAAAAATTCTCACCTTTTGTAATTACACGAATTGAAAATATAACATTTAAAATATTCCCATTATAACTAAAATGCATCATTCTTTAGGCCGTTTATACACAGTGAAATATTCCAAAGTACTTACAAAAGGGCGTGTTCTCAATTTTTATGGGGTTAGTGAAGCTCTAGGGAGAGAGTGTTGCTGTCTGCATTACACCTCCACATATAGACGAAGCTGACTCAACCATTCCAAACATCTGGAGTTTTCTGACTAGTTAAGGTATAGAGGAAGACATTATAGTGAAGTCGTCCAATTCTATTTCTCTATCACCGGTAATAACCTGACCTTCTGACCACCGCTGACGACTTGCTGGACTTCGGTTTTTTATATATATATCTGCAGCAACCAAGCTTTCATTAAATCTTAACGTTCTCTCTTTTAACGGCAGGTGCTGCAGGCTGGGGTCACTACAACAGCACCTCATTATATGTTCCATTTCGCCATTAAAACCATATGTGGTTTGTAGACTTCCACTTTTATCTCTAAATGTTTCACCTTCTTCTTTTTTTTTTTTTTCATTCATGACAAGATGCTTAAATTCTAAAGTTAGCTTTTTATTGATATTATCTTGTTTGAAATATCACTTCTGTTAAACGATCAGTTACTATCTGTCTGTATTTTTAAACATACGATTTGCAATGTTTAATGTATGACATCGGGACCGTGTGTCTAAAACCGATAATATAGCGCCCTGCTTTGTCAAACTTTTAGTAATGATAAATGTGTATTGTACACCGTTAAATCATGCTGACATCTATTTGCCAATAAAATTGAGACATTACTAAAAAAAAAATATAGTTGAAGTAAGAAATATGCCGCTTTACTTTTCTTATTTTTTCTTTATACATAATATGTTTATAAAGATTTTCTCGAATGAATAATACGTATAAAAATTTTAAGCTTATAAATCAACGTATATAAATTATAACATTGGTATTATAAGTTAATACCATTAATTTATATACGTTATAAGCTATATATAAATTAATGGTATTGATTTATTACGTTAATATATACATATACTAACTTATAAGCTTATCATTAATTTATATAAGCTTATTTGTGATAACTTCGAAATGATGCAAGTTTTAGCATTACCGAAGAGTTTAAATGGAATTGTTGCATTTTTTTTAATTCTTTTTGAGATCTTCTTTTTGTCAATTAGAAACTTCTTTTGGAAGAAAATATCAAAAATTTTACAAAAAAAAAAATTTTTTTTTGTATTCTTGCTTTCTATCCTAAATGCAGTCGTCTAGTCAACGACAGATATTTGTGACTGAAATAGATTCTTCTTGGAAGAATCTATTTTAGTCACAAATATCTGTAGTTATAAGAAAGTTCCATTATTCTTTTAAGTTTCTGCGACTCTTCTAAGTTGCAATTTTATATATTATCCGGATCGACAGTAAATAATAAAAATAAAGCAATAATCTCTGTAGTTGGCAAAGAAATAAAATATTTAAATCTTTTTTTCCCAAATCTCCTCTCTTGTTTAACAATGTTTATGTACTTTAATTATCTATTATATTTTTAAATATATAATTTTTGCAACCCTATTAAATTATAAGAATTTTTAAAAAACTTAAATTTTATACATATATATATAAATCTTGCAATAATAACGTATATGAAATATTTATAAATTGAGTTATAGTATATGCAGCATTACAATTCCTAAACATATTGGCGAAATGCATTTATAATAGCATGGAATTCCATTGAAAAGTGGGAAAAGAATTCGGATAAATGCATTGATGAAGTACTTTCTGTTTGCCTAATACTACAAAACATTCTATTTCTTCGAAATCAACGTACCAATCATCAAGCCCCAAGGTTTCTTCTTATCGAAATCTTGCTGCGTAGACAGTTTTTGAATAAACAGAAGATATTACTTTGGGAAGGAGTGAGTGTAGAAGTTTGTGTTTTCCACTACATGGATATCTGATATTTGTCTTCTTCGACCAAGCGAACAAGATCGACTGAATCATGCATTCCCCTTTTTACTGATTGGTGGTGATGGAACGAAAGTCACGTGACTGACAACAGTCACGTGAATATCGTGCATGATCTTCCTTCTACATATTGCACAAAACAAGAAAACAGAAATAAAAAAAAAAAATTTGATGGAAAAATATCTTTCGAAGTATTTTTGTTATTCCACACTGATAGAGGTAAGTCTGATGTGGACAAAGTTGAAATGAACGGACTCTGTCAACAAGAAGTTTTAAAGAAATTGAAAGACCTTCTCTATCCTATCCAGATGGCCAAACTGCTGTCATTGAGTATAGCTCTTCACAATGTTTGTTCCGAGTTCTTTTATCGGTACATTCTTGTCTCCTGGTAATTAGACGAATCACTAGAGGAAGGTACAAACTGATGTGGATTCTATTGACATCAAAGCTAAGAGAATAGAATTTTGTCAATGGTAGCGATTTCTTTTTTTTTTTTTTCCTATTATTAATATGTATTCGTTAATTGCATTCGGATGCTACTACAGTAAAATATATTAATTTATTCGATTTTTATTTTAGTGCACGTATTTTTTAATATCCAAAATATAATATAAAGTCCGCTTTAACCGGAAAAACTTTTATATACTGCTAAGATGCTATGACATGATTGTCAAGCATCGGAAAGGATGGACAATTTTTCTTCTCACATACCTTCTAAGCATGACTTCATTCCATCCCAAATATCTTTTCATCCATACAGTATTGTTCCTCATACTTAGAATTCCTCTCAACAAATCATCTATCCGCTTCCAATAATCGGTTGCATGGCCTACTTTTCATTCTTGCATTCTATGTCATAGGCACCTACTTGCCTGACTTCCATTCAGTGCTCAGTTGTTCATCATAAGTATATCAATTAAGTTGTCAGATGTTGATAGATACTGTAATAGATATGAACACATTTCTATATAACACTTACGCCACGAAAACCAAATCACATAACTACCTCTTTACTGAATTAAAAATGAATTTTATCAAAAAATAAAATATGATTCATAAAGAAATTCCGAAATATGATAATATTACTTTAAAAAATATATATTATCATCATTTCACACACACTAATTGTACAAATAAATTTTTTATCTTTAAAATGCAATTAATATTCCATAGTTTTCTATATTTGTCTCAAAAAATTTTTATGAGTTCTTTTATAATTTAAAAAAAAAAAAAAATATATTAGTAGTAACCAATCAGAAAGCTTCCTGTTTTATAAACTCCATATTTTTGATATATGCGGCAAATGGTATCATACTTCAACATGTAAGTATCTTCTGGAAAAAATCCATTCCGGTTGAAAGATATTACATATTTTTGACTCCCCGTCTTATTATATCTGCTTGGATAATATTTTTTCGTATGTTAAGGGTCGATATTATTATTATTTTTTAAAAAGATTTCGCGATCTATAATCCGTATTAAAATATTTATCAAAGTAATTTTTTTTTATCCATAACGTATTGAGTTATCTCATTTCTATATATATATACATACATATATATTCATACATATATCTATATATTTTCCTCAAAAATTTTATTTTCACCTTCTGGATGGCAAATTCTTTTGGCTTCTCATATTCATCGATAAGATATGATATGTCATTTCTCATTCGTGTCAATAATACTTTTACTAAATTACATATTTTCTTCTTTATGCCATCTTTTACGTTCTTCAATCTTTATCGATTTCAAAATGTTGAATTCTTTCTATTATAGATGAGAGAAGACAATACATTTTTCATTATATAAATTTATGAAAGTTTTCGATATCTTCGAAGTTCTTTTCTCATTTTTTTTCCTCCTCTTTTCGCTCTCTGAATTATGATAGTTTAAGTGAGTTCTCTGGAAATATCTCTCTTCCTTTCTCTCTTCTTGAGTTTCTTGTTTAGGGAATAAATAATACGGTTATAAAATATGATTTAATATACTGCAGAGTTACTTATGAGGTTAACTGTTACTCTTAACTTTCGATCTAGTTCTATTGACTACCGTTAGATGGTGACTGACAACAAGACAACTGAGTTATTGATTGAATACAAGAAATCCCCAAACGCTGCGTACGTAAACTACTAGTAAAGAAATTGGCAAAGTCTCTTCTAAGAACATGGAAAACATAGTCTGCTGAGGTTTCTGTTCTAGCTTTTGATATGTGAAGTACATAGTGTCGACCAAGTAATCGCCGATTCCCTTGAGCCTCAACAAGATGCGTGCTTCCAGTCACGAAGTCCAACAGTCTAGCTAAGGAAAAACGTAACCCAATCAGACCTGTCTTGGTTTTCTGGTAAATTTTTTTTCCTTCTCACTGACCACAACATTTCAAGACATTTCAAAAGAGATACCACTTTTTTCTTTCTCTTCTTTTTTATTCTATTTGACGTCAGAAAACGATCATCTTTTTCTTTTACCAGAAGCCAAAGATCGAATTCTTAAATATTTCAAAATGATTAATCGCAAACGATTTAATCGTCTTAAATCGAAAACTTTTATATTATCGCAAAAGATATTTATAGTGTATTTAACTTCAAACGATTCATCTCAGTTAAATTGAGATTATATTCTCTCATTTACAGAAAGGAAACAAATTTTTTTTATTATTATTATTATTATTAAAATGTAAATGTAATTTGGGCAACTGAACACAGATGATTGCTTTCGATATAGAGATCAGTAGCGACTTCCTTGTCATGCCACTTATTAATTTCCATCCATCCGTAGATAGCAATATTGGAACAGTTTCTGTGGGTTCCACGTGATAGGTTATCACATTCCTCTCTCTGTTCAGATTGTCTTCTCTCGGTGCTCCGAGCATCCTACATGTTTGATGAGAGAGTCGAATTCACACGCAACTCTGACTGGTTCATTTCAAACGAGCACGAATAGGCGTTTTTTTTTCTGATCTCCTACACCTTTTCTCTACCAAATAAGTCCTATTCTACTTCGATTTATCGATACTGTTTTTCCAGTTATAATATAAGTTTGTGTCTAAGAAAGAAGAGAAATGACATCCTGTCTCTAGTTAAAGCATATTTTCTACGAAGAAAATGATAGAAATTTGAAAAGTTCAACGTGATATCCTCCGTGATAACAATGCTCGTCTTACTTTTTTCTTTTGGAATTATCTAAAAGAAGTTTTGCCGACTTCTAATAACTAAGTTGTAACACAAAAATTTATGATTCTATGTATAAGTTTATCCATATTTTTTCGTCTTACATATATTAAGACTGAAAAAAATATAGATTTCATTATTAAGTTACGCAAAATAATTTTAATTTTAAGTACTTTAATAACTCTTTCATAACATATTGCATTCATTCGTAAAGCAACGTGATGGCAGAATTAATTGGTTCTATATTTGTATCTCTAGTAATGCGCATTTAAAAATTAATGAGAATAAAACCTATTAATTTTTATTGTTAATTAAATGGCAAATGAGGTTATAAAAAAATCACTTGCATAAAATTTTAGCAAGAGAAACATTCATAAATTTTTAGAATTAACATAAACCCGTAAGAGGTGTGCACACTTCAGTTTTCATTTTTCCATGTAAATCTATCGCTTCTCTGATATACGAGTATTTAATTACATATACTCTAGATTACATGATTTTGAATTTTTAGTTAAATGTCAATTCTTTCAATTAATTAATTTTTACTATGCATGAGTTTTATACGTTTTACTGCACTACTTTTGTTAATAAAAAATCAGTTAACTTATATAAAATTGAAAAATATTTTTCTAAATAATTAAAATATATATATTTTTTTCTGATAGGGACGGATATTTTCATATAGAATTGTTATTTTTTGTCATAAATTTAAATTGGATACTTTAAATTTTAATTAGAAATAAAAAATAATTTTTATTCGTTTTTTTAATCTAATAAATAAATAAGCATCTGCAATAAATTTAACAATAAATTATTTTAATGATTTTAAAATACTTAAATTTTTTTTTTTAAAACACTTGAAAAAGTTTTTATATTCTAATGTTTTTAAAAGATATTTTTGCAATTTTGCAAAAAAAAAAAAAAAAAAAACTATTTCGGAAAAAACTCTTTTGCTTTATAACTTTCCTTTCTTCGTTTTATATCAAACTGTTTAATTAATTAAATTAATTAGATATTTTGAAATTTTCTTTATATACAAGAAACTGTATTATAATAGAATAAAATACATCTTCATTCATCTAAGATCAGTGCATTTAAAACGAATTTTCACACGAATTGTAAAGATAAGGGAATGATTTCTGGATCAGAGATCTATTTTCAGCATCTTGAGAGTAAAATAAAAAAAAAAACAAAAAAACGATCACTTCGCTGTTTGTAAGTAATTGTAGATAAAATTAAACTTAATAGTTTGTTCAGATTTGATTAACAATACGATACATTGATTATCGGTATCACATGAACATAGATTATAATAATTAGTTGGCATCATACAAGTGCATGAGATATCAATATACAGTAGATTTGGTTCGCTTATATGTAACTTTTATACGCAATAATGATTAAAGAATTAAATAAAACACTGTTTCCGCCAACAAAATTTGTTCATTTCGCATTTTTAACTCATAAATGTCATTTTTTAATGATGTAAATAAATTTTCAGCATAACGTTTTAATACTGAATTATTAAATTTTTTTTCCTTCTGTTTGTTTGTTGTTGCGATTTAAAATTTTATCGACGGCCTTTAAAAATCGTAACGAGTATTCTACATGTAAAAAGCTAGTAAGAAAAAAGAGAAGTAATTTAAAAACTTTACTATTTCATCAAAAGAATAGAATGAAAATTTAACAGAAGACTTCTGTTTGTTGTTCTTCTACAAAAGGTAAATTCAAATGAAAGTATCTCTTTTCTTTCTACTTCTAAAGTATATAGTGAAAGTAAATAGCTCACTCTTATGTCATGTGCACTTGTATCGAAAGCATAAAAGAGATTTCAAGAATGTCATTAAGTACCACAAATGGATTGCAACCCTTAACGGAAGCCGGTCCTTGGGTATAAACGTTTGAAACCATTTCTCTGTTTATCATTCCTTCAGCTTCAATGCAACTTAAAATAACTAAGTATATCTAGTAAATGTGTTTTTTAAGAAAATTTTTAAACTAGTATGGACATTATTAAACATTAAAATAAATAACTTTATGGAGACATAATAGTAAATTGCTAAATTTTATAAAATGCACCTTGTTGTTGTTTGTTGTAAAATGTTGAAAGAACCGTAAAGAAAATAAAATGATTTATTTTAGTAATCGAATGAAGGAATCGATAGAAAAGTTAAAAAAAAAGAAGACCGAAAAATCTACCTAGAGAATTAATTTTCTCTCTCTTCTAGAGTATGATTACAATTCTGGGGACATAATGTAGCAAGCATCCAAGGTAGGTCACGCCTGAAAGAGGAAGTTTCTTAATCCAGTCGATTTGGATCCAAGACTTAGCCAGATGTTGTGTGTCCGCCTGGAAAGAGAGATAAGAAGGAAAGAGGAGGTAACATTACTGACAAGAGGACGAATCTATTGGCAAGTAAGAATAGAGCAAGCTGCTTAGCTAAGAAAAGGAAAACGGCGACGAGAATACAATTTTGATCATATCCATCAAAAGCATTTGACATCTGGTTCGTTGTTCTCAACTTGTTTTCCGAACAAAAATATTTTAAAGCTTTACTCTAAAGGGACGTTTTGAATTGTTTTTTTAAGATAAATTCCATATTTTCCTATACGAAGTTATTTAGAATATATATCGGAATTTTTTTCTTCCCTGTTGCGCCATTACAGACATTAGTATTGATGCTGTAAATGCATAAAAAATTTTACATTGCTGCTGCTGCTGCTACCAACTACTTTTGAATGTTAATATTAGAATAATAAATAGTTTTATAATTAACATTATTTGATGTCACATTTTAAGAATGACGACAATAGCGCTTGACCCGGTCCACCAGAAAATCAATTGACCGTTCTAGGTCTTTCATTTTATGCTCCATTGTTTCTCACTGTGCTGTACACGTGACAAATGTCTTTATCGAGAAGACAAACGTCGATATGGTGTGATCAACTAATTGAGCTTAACATCAAAGTGAATATATTATCTCAAGTAATAACTTATGGTACTTCATTTTATCACAAGGATCTCTTATGTTAGCAAAATTTTTCGACTGATAAAACATGGTGGAAATTAAATATCGAAAAATGCCACAGCTATACTTTCTTTAATGAAACAGTGTATTATTTCCTTTTTTTCTACTTTAATGGTACTTGATAGGAGAAGTGAAACCGTAATCAATGTCTTCAATGTTCTTTAATTGAGAAACAGAGTTTCTCCTTACAAAAGCTCTTTTCATTCGACAGTTCATAATTAGCATCTCTTAATTATCGATAGCCTACTGTAGACTGCATCATTTTTTTATGAATTTCTAATATCGGTAAGATTTGTTAAGATTTCTCTTAAAAAACTTTGAATTATATTGTTTTATACTGTCTTTAATTTAATCTTAAAGAATTTTTTAAAATATTGATAAAAGCTTTAACGCGTTTAAGAACAGTATTGTGATTAAGCTGATTACTTAAAAAAGCACGACTTGATTCGAATGAATATGAAATATCCTCTTTTGATGTCTGTTATTTCCCAGCAGGAAATTTTATTTAGATATTTTTGTTCCTCTCGTCTTGTTTAACTTTCTCTCACATTTCGCATTTAAGTTGTTTAAATTTCTTACAATTTTCATGCTACTTTCTTTTTTTACATTTATCTTTATGTTTACCATAATTTCTCATTTTTATTAAATAAATTTGAAACTGATATTCAAGTTTAATTTAAAAAATAACCTGAAATTCCTGATGGAAACGTGATTAATAAATATTATAATTTTTGAAGGTTATATAGTTTAAGCACGAAATTATCTAAAATAAAATTTAATCTAAGTTCCTTTAAACGTCTTTAATGACGTAGACATAAAAATCTCTTTTCCTGGTTGAAAGCATAGGAAGGATGTGTTAAAGTACCTGGCTAAACTTCCGCACTCTTGAGCCTACAAAGGATGTCAGTCTCCTGTGAATACCTTCGAAATTTCGGTTTTCTTCTATTAATTTGGTTAATTTTATAATCTAGAGAAACAATACTCTTTCTCCGACCATCATCTAAACTTTCTCGGATATGGTCTTTCTTTTTTCCCTTACTGTTCTATTTTTTGCTCTGGTGTTTTGTTTCAGAGTCGAAATGGTGGGTCAATGTCTCGGCTGTAACGATTCTTTTCCAGAAAATCGTTTTTTTTTTTTCTTTAACGTTGTAGCATTCATCCAAATTCTTTAGCGTTTGGACTTTGTAAGTAATGATCACAAGCTTATTCTTGTAAGAGCATCGTTACTGATCCTTATTAACATGGACATTTCCCTAACTAATAGTTCGATGCTTTTTACCAGTTCTAATTTTCATGATGGTTTCTGAGGTCGCAGTTGCTCTTGTTGGTCTTCGTGAAAATGACCGTCCCACCTGGTATAACTTATCTTTAAGAGTTTTCTTTCCATAAACATTCAATAGCTTAAGATGAATATCAGTTGCATTTTCACCTTCTTTTCATAAAAATTCTAACGTTGCACGCCGTTTAAACGACGTTTCCATTGTATCTAAATAAAAGACGTTTTAAATTCCTTCACGTTGATATTATTTAAATTACTGCTCTTGGCTTAATATGCAAGTGCGTGATGTATTACGTATGTACATAAAACTACACGTTTTTTTTTCTTTCCGCCAGTAAACCGAATTGTATTGCTTTTCGGACAACTGTAATATAACAGAATTGCATATTTAATAAATTTTGTGAATACACAAAATTTAAACTCCAATCTTTCGACGTTGCAATGTTTAAATGTAAAAATACTGTATATATATATAAAATAATAATAAAATAGTGGAATGAAGTGATGTGGAAGTTCGACTTCTTTATAGAAAACAATACTCACTGTTTTGTTTCAAAAAAATAAAAAGAAAAAAGAAAAAGAAAACCTAGAAATCATTTTCGATTAAGGAAAAAATCTTTTTTTTCCGTCTTAGAACAGGAAAAAAAAAATATATGTCGATTTATGCTTAAGAATATTTTAGAAACATTGATGTTTCTTCTATTCAATTTATTTTTCTAAATCCGATGTAGTATATTAAAACATCTTTAACATTATTATTTTAATTTAAAAATGATGATAAAAATTTGTATGCCTTTTTTGATAGAGCAATAATTTATTTATCTTATTTCTAATTTATGCTTAATTAAATTAATTATGTTGTTAACAAGAATATGTTAATGCGTTTGAAGTTTCGAAAAAAAATTCGAAGATGTTTTGCAGGATAAAACAACGTTAGTCTCGACGTTAATGAACGACTTTAAACAAAAACGAAAAATTAGTCGAAGTTTCGCTGAATTTGATTCAAGTTTCGACTAATTTTTAAGTCAAATTTAGCGAAAATTCTCGGATCAAAAATTTTCGAATAGTCTCAACCGTCGAGCAGTTTTGACACCTGACGATTTATTAAACTAATAACTGGAAAAATGCAAAATAATGGAATTCCCAAAACTTCATCTTTTTTTTCCTCTCTTTTTTTCTCTTCTCTCTTCTGCAATAACGGATTTTCAGTTGATGCAAAGTTTTTCAATTTTACGTAAATATTTTATATTTAAAAATGTTTTTTATGGAAATACATTCAGGCAATGATATGGATCGATACATCTGATATTTATTCAAAAATCTGGCCGAGAAGTCAAACATAGCAAGTATTTGGCGAAATTTAAAATTTGACCCCTTTATCCAGCTAGAGATTTTCCTTGCTGTATCAGATTACTTTCATCAGGTGAATTCCTTGGAGAGCTTCTGCTTACATTATGCTAGACCCGTCGACAGAGAAGCTTCAAGCAAGTAATGGACTTTTGACACATCAGCCTTCCTGTTGACTTAGCTAGCTGGGAGAAAGCAGTCGATGATGTTCCATTATTGACTCATTTCAGCCACTTGTTAGTACGAGCAATATCTCACTATTCACTATAGATATCATCTATTATTTAAACCCACACAATGTACTATTATTTTATTATTGATCTTATATTACACAATTTCAAGCCTTCAAGCATTTAACTGAGAAGAAACTCTTGCGACAGTGATGTGGTCTTATTTAATTATTAAAAAACCGCAAAAAATAATAACAATTTTCCTTAAATTATTCTTTTAAACATAAACAAAAACTATTGATTCAAAAGTGTTTGTCTGCAATACAAAAATTCCTGTGCGAGAAGTATTGCTATTATTATTTATCGACTTTTAGGAATTATTTATTAATGCAAATTACGAAAAAATTGTTTATCGTATTTAAATATTTACATAACATATATATATATATTTCTAAGCTTACACAAAATTAATTGACGATTCGCGGATTTAATTATTTATAAGTTGGTGATGATAATAGTAAAAAGAGCGAAAATATAAAAATTCAACAAGCGAAAAGCATTTCCGTTTTATTATTTTAATAAATAATTTATCATCAAGTAAGAGAATCATTAATCACATTAATAAAATTATTTTGTTAATTTATTATCTGCGTAAACAATATTTATCATTAACGGTAGCTCTACATAATAATAAATGCTTTAATTATCTTTTATAAAATTTCAAGATTTCAAGACAAAAATTTAACGTCATTGATTAAACTCCATTATTTTTATAAATATAAATATATATATATTATGTGCGAAAACAGCTATTTTCGTTTTAAATTATATCTCTTCGCAGTTTTTAAAATATTAAATTATGAGGATAAGAAGAAGCTAATATAAATGGTGCCGTGTTCATAACTTTTACACATTGTAAAGCTGCGGAGTGCTTTCATTGTGTGAATGTGTAATGTTTTCTCAAGGCGGCTTTTCAAATAATGGAAAGTGCATAGTACTATCATAATGATTTAGAGGGCTCACACTCTCTCTATTGTTATAGCTTCAAACATATTTTCGGAAAATTACAAAAATTTAACTCGCGAGAAAAAAATAGGAACTCTACAATGAGATGCGAATTTGATTTTCTCCATAAAAAAAAAAATAAGAAGAAGAAGAAGATAAAAAATAAGAGGAAAGAATTTAAAATAAAATTAAACTGTTATTTTATTTCTAAATTATAAATATTAAATGAACGGTTTTGTTGGCAAATCTAAATAGACTTCTTAACGTTGAATAAAACCCGAATGTATATGTGTGTGTGTATAGGTCTATAACAAACAAGGTTTTTCGATAAAATTTTATATCTTCAGAGAGAAGGAAAAAAATTATTTCTTAAGTGACTCGCAAAAATCTAAAAACTGCTTTTTTTTTTCTTCGTATATTTGACTATATTTTGACAAATGGCCCAAAACCAAAGATCTCGTTGTAGAGTACTCTAGTATTGAACGTATAGAAGTCGGAAATTGCGTGCATGAGGACTGTCTGTCAACACACTTCCTTGTTTTATTCCTTTCAATATTTCAGAAGTTAAACATGATCTCCTATTTGGATTTATTTAACGTTGTTCTACATTATCATCTACATTATCATCATCGTCATCATCCGTTCTGTAATTGCTTTAAAAAATATTGGTATCAGTAAAATCAGTGTACAGCATTCTCCACGTCTTATGGGGATACGAGTAAAATTACCCTGTAATCCTGGATGTTCCATCTTGTGTATTATGATTCTTAGATGGGTAAACATATACCTGACATGAATTATGCTCTGTTATTTCACTATTTAGTATAGTAGATTAAAGAGATTTAATGTAGTCAGTTGAAAGTACTGTACGGTCTGTAGGATCAGCATTCTCCCTAGGGACTAAAGCGATCGAAACGTCCCGTAGGAATGTAGATTTTACTGTGTAATTTATAGCTAGTTGTATAGGTTAATCCATCTAGTGCTGTTCACGTTTAGCGTCAGACAATCTCACTCCTGCAGTAAGCCTTCTGCCTGCTGCACAATTACACTTCTCGATTACCTCGGGATTACCTGTCTATATGTAGCTATTACGAACTTTCAACAGAGCTTTGCATCTGACTAGTGGATCAAGATTTCCAGTTCACTGCTAATATATTAATTAAAAGAATGCGTTATTAAAACTTCTTTTAGTTACTGATTAGAAACTATTGCGTCAGATTTAAAACTAATTAAAATTAATTAAAATCCAGAAACACTTTAAATTCTGTCAGCACCTATGCCATGCTCCAAAATCATAAACTATTTACGTCCCTTTATAAATAAATATAGTAGAAAATCCTCTATAAGTTTCTTAAAACTGGGCTTTGAATTTCTGTTAAATTATTTAATTAAATATAAAATCCGGGATGTAAATACTCGGGAATAACATTTTCTTTCCAAGAAAATGCATTAATTCTATTACTTTATACGGTATTCCAATATAAAAGTTGGTTATCTTTACGCTCAACGTTTCTGACATATTAAAGCAATTAAAATAAAGATAACACAGTGAAACTATGCACAAAAGTGGTTATTAACGTAGACTAAATATTCGCTAATCGATTTTTACAGGTAAGCTAAAGGGGTCACTTTGTATCAGTCGTGCGATACGGACAGTTCTGACAAAATTATTTGACAATCATCTTTGTAGCTCTACCAAGCGTGTGAAATCCGACATATCATGAATTTTAGTTGCTCATCTATAATATTTTTAGCCACTGTTTTAATCTCTTATAGAAATTATCTTATAGACCTTTAAATCTTATACAAAACATGAAAGACGAAAGAAAATTATCTAGTTTTCCTTTTGCTCCTAACAACTCTTTTCTGGTAAGATGCGAGATAGTGAGATGCTTCTCTTTTTTTTATTTTATTTTTCTTTATTTTTTCTACGCAATTATTCCTTTGGACACTTTAATCAATGGGTTAATGACCTCGGCACATTTGACTGACGACTTGTGATTATAAAACTGCATGGTATCTATTTCGCTTTTTAAATTTTCTTCATCAAATATGACGTAGCTTAATAATGTTATTACCATCTCCACGTTTTCTTTTTTTAAAAAACGAGATGATTATAATATATTTCTTTGCACTTGCAAAGAAACAAAAATATTTTCATTTTCATCAACCTTTGTTACGCTTTCTTGCCTTAAACAGCTTACAATCTAATCCAAAAGGATTACTTCAGACTTGTGGTAATTTTACCAATGTCTTCGACGTTGGTGACACTTCTTTCAGACAAGCACAATTCTGTTATCATTGTTTAGAATGGACCCTACTACTTGCTAGCATCACTACAATATGTAACTGTTAGCAGCAGTTAAGCTATTTTTACATTAACAAACATCCTTGAAAAGATAATTTAATTACTCGCCGAGATGTACTGTTTTAATTAACGTGTATAAATATATAGATAAATTTTTTAAAAAGATTTATATAGCCTATAATTTAAAAATGATATGCGTATATAGAAATCTAGCTATTTTGCATTCAGGCTGATAGTTAAGAAAGAGCAATGCAAATTCTTGAAGGTTTTTTCTTACGCTTTTGCCGAAGAATTCAACTATATAATCGGCGAGAGATCACTAAAATTGAGAATCAACGGAGAAGAAACGAAACCGCTTTAACCTCAATTTTAGAGTAAGAAGAATACTTTAGAAAATACTCACTATTTTGCATTCAGTTCTATTTCAAATGGTAATCGGGGAAGCAGCGCTTGATCAAAATTCAAAGGTTCCGATTTTATTTGCAGCCAGAGGGAAGTCAGTGTTTCATCAGCACCTAATGTTGAAGTTTCTTAAGGATGATTGTCTAAAGAATGATATATTTAAATTGGTTTTGCTCTCATCCCTCTTCACAATTCACCTCTCACTCATCAGTATATTTACAGAAAAAAGAATTTATAGTGGAAGAGTAAATATATGAGAGACTGTAATTTACTAGTTTGTTAAAATAAATAAATAAATAAATCCGATTACTTTTTTATTTTTACGCTGCTATCCTTGTTTATAAATTGTTAATGAATAACGTAATGGTCGAAGACGTAAAACGTTAGTTATAAACAGTTTATATCTTGGCTTTGTACAAATAAACCAATACGTCTGTCCGATGGTATTAGATCGAGATCAAGTATATTTATTTCCTCTCAGCCCGCACATCACTTCCTGTACAGGAGTCAAACAGTAATCCATGGTCCACTTTTTATAGCCCAGTCCCACTAAATCCTAGGGTTATATAAGCTGAGAGACGAAGAGAGAGAGAAAGATCGAGTGACCTTTTGGAAGATAAAGTGAAGGTTTATCGATTGCACTAATAAGATCTGGCGAAAAGTATGAGATTCTCAACAATCACATCGTATTAAAGTGAATAAATTTAAAAATAAATACTGTGCTGCTTCGATGTTTTCACAACAAAACATCTTGTCGATGTTGATAGTTTTGGTGCGGTTACTATGTTTACTTTGAGAGTTCGTGCCGTGAAAAAACTATGTTCAGATTTACAGTCTACCTTTGATGTCTCTCGTGTCTGTAAAACTCCACCAAGCTTTTATTTTTTCTTCTTTATACGTACTAGATTTTATTAGTAGTATATTTTCTAGTATTGGTTATCTTCTCTTACCCGTTATGTTATAAATTATTACGATTCATCTAACCGTGCACTTTTTATGCGTTTTCGAAATTTATTACATTTTACAATTTTCTTATTTTAAAATCCTTTCTGATATAACTCGCTTCTCATTATACTTACAAGAAAAACAATAAATCATATATATTTTTAATAATATTCCCGTAGTAATAATAATAATAATAATAATAATAACAATAACAATAATAATACTAAAGTTAATTTTTTTTTTTTTTGTAAGTACCTGCAACAGAATTTCAGAGATAAACACGTGAGATTTTATTATTATTATTATTATTATTTATCGCTCCAGTAATTCTATAGAATTATGAAGCGTATCAAACAGATAAGCTGCCAAATCATTTTTGAGTGATGAAGCTTTAAAAATTCTCTATTAAGATACTATAGTTAGGTTTTATTCCAAAGTTTTCATGTTTAAAGGCTTGCTTTAGAACACAATTTTTCAGTGGATGCATCCGAAAAAAGACAGAGCACAGGTTGCGATTCTCTGGAGACATACGAAACATCACCCATATTTGACTTTACAAAATTCTGTCCCCGGACTCTTCTCTTTCTGAGAGGGTGGAGTTTGAACATTTTACCAACATATCCCTAGAGCATTGTAAGTAAAGACTGTTTACATTTGTCGAGCTCATTGAAAATCGCTTAGAGCTTGTATATCGACACTGATGTTATTGGAAACATTTATTACTGTGTACTAAAAAGTTTTTTGTTGTCTTTAGGACAATCTCTAGAATAGAAATATATAAAGTTAATATTTTAGTATGGAAAAAACTTTCAAAGAATCGTATTTATTTGGTTTATAAAATATCTAAACTCCTGTTTTCTTTATCGTAACGTTTTGATAGATACAGTTACGGTAAAGAAAATAAATAAAAATTTTTTTTTTATTTTCTCCATATTTTTAAATTAAAATTTTCTTTTGCTTTTATTAAAAAAAGATAAAATATAATAATAAGATTTATGGTTTATAAATGCGAAATATCAGGTTAAAAAATGTATTTTTATTTATAAAAATGAACGATCTATTTTGTTTTTTTTTTTTCTTTTTACTGTACTTCCTTAACGCTCTCAGGTGGAATTTATATTGGCAGATCTGCATTGACTTTATTCAAAAAGACTTCTCGATTCATATCATTATCTTTCCAGTGATTCCATATATTTTTATCGGTAAATCACAAAACAAAAACCGTTAAAGTTTATTTTTAAATATTAATTTAAAATTTATACGATTCTATAAAATTATCGTAGTGATATATAACTAATTAATTCAAAGATTTACGAAACTTTGCCGTTGATCAAACATTAAGTTAATATATTTGCTAGTTAAACAAAAGCGGAATATAATTTACCATCATCACTCTCATTTTATTTATTTACATCAACATATCGGCACATGCATATCGTCAAAATGTCGTTATTAATAGAATAGCACAGATGGTTTAAAAAAAGATGCTCTGTATAGATTTCTTCCTTTTCTTGATTCATTAATAGGGCAATTTTTTAAAAAAATCTATTTATAAATAAAATAGTATATTAAATATGTTACCACGAGTGTAAGTTTTAATTAGAGAGAATAAAATCGGTATAAATGTTTTATAGGTGTGCATATGTTATATTAAACGATATATAAAGTGAACTCTAGTTCTTCTATATTAAGCATCGCTCAAAATTTATGCATAAAATTCTAAAAGGGCGATTTATTCGGAATGCATTCAGGAAAACATCTATTCAAGGTTATATTTGACATCGATTTTCATAGTTTTTCCGTAGCGACCACTATTGTGGCTCGGAATTCAATGATGTTTCCTGCACACAGGAGCCGTTTTCTCGGAATTGGAGACATTCCGAACAAGTTATTTAAAGAAACTATGTCCATGCTTAGTGATCAAGAAATTGGATTCATCCTGAATAAGGCCTGCGTATAATAATTATTATTTTAAAGAAATTTAATTTTTAAATACACTACTTTTGTAAAGTGATCCAGCATGTCATCTATCAAAAACGCTGCCATAAAAAAGAGAAAAAAAAATTCTATAATCCTGTATAGATGACTTACGGGTCATATTTTAAAATTTTTGTTATTTCGACGACGAAAATTAAGTGTTTCCGGAGATAATTTTTATAATCAAAAATAGTACAAAAAACGACTTTCCTATTTTGATATCAGATATTGTCTAGGCGATATTTTTTTATTTTTTTTTAAAGTTAGAAAAATTATTTTGGAAAAATGTCAGTTTTCGTGTATTTTTAATACGAAATTCTGAAAGCTGACCCATAAATTTGCCGTAGAGGAGCGACTGAATTTTCTTTAAAGCTGATATTTTACAAAAAAAAGAAAGTTTGAATCTGTTTAGTTCAGAAATTTTTTATCATGTCTACATATATTTAGAAGAATAACACTTCTTAAATCATTCTTCTTAAACAGTTAAAATAAATTTTAAATACTTATAATAATTCCAACTGAGATTTTAAGTTAGATATGTAATACTTTATTTAAAAGAAAATTAAAACTAATTATAATTTACATAACAGAAGCTTGAGATATAATTATACAAGTTGAATATTATAATAATTTTAAAATATAGTAGAGAAGTTAAAATATATTTTAGTTTATAAATGAGACGAATAAAATAAAAATAATTAATCATTTTTGTCTTGAAAGAATTATTCTGCTTTCATTAAAATAAGATTTAGAATACGTAATTGCAGGTAATAAGTAAACTAGTCTGCTCTAAGTTTGCTCAGTTATATGAAACTTCTCTTGTTTTTGAAGAGAAATTAAACGGTATTTTTTTGATAATGATTTTCGAGCCTATTATCCAGATATTTATTCAGGTATACTGTTATAAAACTTGATACTAATTATTTAAAAGTTTTGTCAAAAGATTAGGTTTGTTAATTTACGAGAGAACTAATGAGAGAATTCGAATATTTGGCATAAAGATAAAAATGATATTAAAAAAAAAAAAGAAATACTTAACGAATTCTTGTCTATGTATATATATATATATTTTCCCTCCTCTAAGAATAATGAATGCATATTGAAAACTAAACTTTTCTCTAAATTTTGTTGGAGAAACATTTGGAATTTTAGTTTGTTACATCAATAAGAATAAATATGACTGAAGATAAATGTTATATAACGTAAGTGGCTTGAAGTTTTCGATAAATTAAACCAGATTTAAAGAAAAAGATCTAAAGCCAATTTTGTTTCCAAGAAAAATGTTCTCCAAAAATAAAAATAACTGTCCAAAATCGGGTCAGAGAAGTTTCCATTTGAAGGAAATGTTTTTTCAGACAGCAGAAAATGAAAAATCATTTCCAAAACTCGTATACTCTTACTAAATATAGTATTATTACAGAACTCCTTTTGTTTAGCAATAACAAAAGATAGTTTCATTAAAGTTAGTAATTTAATATTTAAGTTTTTTTTTTATTTAGTTTAAAATTTTATTATTTATTTCTTACATTATCTCAAAATATTAATTTAATTAATTAGCTATCAGAGTTTTTATAAAAATTCTGCACCTGTTCTCGAATCTCAAACCTTCATTTGGAATCGAAGGACTCAGCAAAATCCAAATTTGAACAAAAAAATGAAAGATTAAGCATACATTTTTTCTCGACTTCAAAATACCCATTCTAAAGCCAATTTTGATCATATTTACCACTGACTCATGAGCATGATAGACATGATTCTCAATTTTCAAGGCCCCAATCTCATTTTTTAGACAGATATTGCCTGTCATTATTATACATAATTTATCAGAATATATTCGATATTTATCTTTAAAAAACGTTGCAAAGAAAAGAAAGTTTAAAATAAATGTCAACAATGTTCAGGTTTTCGACCCGACATTGTTTTTCCAAGAATTTCTACTAGATATATTTATTCTGTAATATCTTGCATGTCACAAATATCAAAATATTAATAATTAAAGTCAGAAACATTGTCTTTACTTTTAATTATTAATATAGCATGATTACTTGTAGGTTATTTCTTTTTAAAATTTTCGGATTTTAAGATATCGTTAAATTGAACGACAATCTTTTTTATTTTTTATATAGAAAAAAAAAATTAAGAATTTTTAGTAACAAAAGAAATAGATAATGCTTTATCATGAAAAGAGTTATCACTTTCTTTGAACATAATGACCAGAGTTACACGAACACAAAATGGATTTTTAAGTGTTACAACAAAGGTGACATCTCACATAAAGTTATCATAAGTGAAATTTAGAAAAAAAAATACTGATAAACGAATATCTAACAGTTTAGCAGAGATTTCATCAGAATGAAAGAAAAATACTTTAACAATTTTTCTAAATTCTCTATCTGAAAAAAAAGTCCATTCTTATAGAAATTTAGATTCTTCAGTCGAGCACTTTCACCCTACAAAAATCTTCTACGCCATAAATCAAAGTGAGACCAGTGGAGCAATCGGTTTTAAAAATTCCAGAATCACTTCCAATCCGATAGGCAATATTTTGTTCTTGACTTAGAATCCTAGATAAGTAGCAGTCCCAGCATTTTGTTATTAGTATTCATGTCGGTGAAAGTAGCAGCATGGCACTCATCTATCAATGCTATCTGTGACAAAAAGTTTATTTTGTATAGAAATTGGAAAGGGAACTATGTCTAGTTTTGAAAATCGGAAACGTCACATATTATCGCCTGTATCAAATGGTGTTGTCTTAGAAATTCTATGTGTCTCTCACCATCTTTTTCGCCACTTTTACTTATTTGATTCTACATTGCAGAAGTGACATCTTATCCATTATTTATATCCCATTCCAATTCTATGTTTTCTTACTCGGACCCAAAAAGTAATTTAAGTCATTATTAGAATCAAAAGACCAGTTTTTGTGCAATAAATTGCTTCTTTTTTTTTAAATTTAAATCTTAAAAATTTCACAAACATTATATATGTGAATTTTCATTTAAAGATATTATAATTTTGTAAAATAACAATTTTTTAATAAAAATTTATTTTCTACGAGCTACCGTAGCATTTTATATTTAAATTTTCGCTTTTAATTATCAACAATTTTATTGAGTACACAAATTAACTATTATTTAAGCGAGCTATATAAATGCAAATAAGTATTTTAATGTTTAAATATACATTGAACTAAATAAATTTGCGGTGATGTATCCATCAGGCCAGAAATTACTACTACTACAAGTTTTCTCTTAGAATATTTTGCGTGTAAGTGTAATAAAATAATAATTTCGCATATATTTCAAAGCGATTTTCCTATTTAATATAGACGTAATTACATTCTGAAACTGTTATATTTTATCATTTTTATCAACACGAAGAAGAATTCATGTCCTCATCACTTTTCAGATACTAATCGAATAATTTGATAATTTATTATTCAGTAGATTTAAATTTTGTGTTTATCTTAAAAATTTTGTAAAATAATAATAATAATAATATTTTTACTTTTAAGCATTTATTAATTATTTAAATTTCTAAGTGGTTTTATCATTGCCTACATTTGACTTTTAAAGACGAACTGTAGTTTTTCTAACTTTCTTAAAAAAAAAAGAATAAATATTTCCATTAAAAAGTTCTTATTTTTGTAAAATTTTTAATTCAGTAACTTTGTAAAGTTTTTAGCTAGAATGGTTTATAAAACATTTATAAGTGGCGTATATATATCTACAGAGAGCTATAAAACTAAGTAAATCTGGTCGATTTCTTTTTTTCTTGATAAGTATATTTATTCATGAAAATGATAAATTGAGTGAATTTAAAAACTTCTAGTGTATGATGTAGTATAATAAATTATATATTGGTGGTTTCAGTAAAATTAGAAATAACTCATTTAAAATTTTAACCAGTTTGATCCATTATATCAAAGAGACATTCGAAAAACTTTTGACCTAAATATGGCATAATGAAATATTTTAATGGCGAATTTCATCAGTGCAACAGAATCTGCAATGAACCTTAACTTGATAACCATATCTTTAGCAGTTGGGAGATAATCGATGGAAAAGATTTGGGAGCAATAAACGATCTGCACATGCGTAGATAACAAAATGAGTATCTTGGAAAGAAAAGAATTCACTAGAAGAGAGATTATCCTATAAAGTAATGCACTTAGAAAATAAAATATATAAATTGAAAACACGATTTTCTTTTTATCTTATGCACTGCTCTTGTATTGAAATAATTCGATTAAAATATTGAATTAAAGATAAAAATTCACTCATTCAATATTAAATTAATTTAAATCAAATACAAATATTAAATTAATTTTAGTACTATGCTTGGTTTGAATGTTTTTAAATTTTGTGATGGAATTTTTGCTCTTGTTTTTACTCAAGAAAATTTTATCGGTTTCCGATGTTTCTTTTATTCCAGATATCTAGATATACGTTTATTTTGATTCACAATGAATAATAGGGAACGATGTTTCGTTAGATTAAATATGAGAATTCCAGTTTCTGTCTAAGATGTGTTTCTGAACGCCAGGTAATCCCATATTCTATACATTGTATAGAAACGGGTAAGGTGGAAGTAGGATTCAACATCAGATGTTTCTCGGAAGCAATGTAATGCAAAACAGGAAAGTTGTGTGAAAGACAAAACGGTTTGATACAAAATTGGCAGGTTTTGTAAATCCTCACAATCCACGAGTAGTAAAGCGCAGGATTTAGGATAAAACGTTTTCCTTTGGGTCAATGTCCGTTTCTATTTTTAGCTTCCTCAAAATATATATTGAAGTGAATTAAGGACGATAGGCTTTATTTTGTTTCGTGGTCATATTTATTTTCATCGTATCGTAGCGCGATATAATACAATTTTCTAAATTTCTCTTTATGTGTTTACGATTTATCGATTTTTAACTTTTATGAAGCTTTGAACAAAACATGAGTTACACCTCGTATAATCAGTAGGAGTGTATTGTGAGACAAGGATCCATTTCCAGTACAACTATTAACATTGTAGTTAGTAGAGAAAAGTAAGGAAAACGATTTCGGTCACGTAAAGAGCTACTAAAGACAACTTACAAGTAAACATCGATGGAAACGAATGTGGGTGGAGGTGTCATGAGAAAAAGTGAGTTCAATAAACACATAACAGCAGCGTCTACCAAGTGATCATTAATAATATCTAGACAGGTTGAGGGATGAGTCGAGTTTGTGGCTTTTCTAACACTTTTATCTCAAAACTTTCGTCGCCAACAAAGTTTCGTCCATTAACACCGTACTCTGACAATATATATACGGTTCTAAGTTTACAGACTTTATCCGACACATTGTTTGTAATCCAATCAAAATGAAGATTACTGGTTCGAGTTCTTCCATGATTGTTTTGTCGAGTGGATTGTTTTCCTTCGTTAGTCAAGATAAAAACGTTTAGTTTATTAAATAAATCGCTTCGATAAATAATCACCCTTATCATCACTTTATTTAATCATTCATCGAATAATTCTTTATTTATAAATTATCTTTTCTGCATGATTTCTCCATTAAGGAACGTAATAATCGAATAAATATATTATTTAATTCTGCACAGTTACTTTCATTTGCATTGTTTAATGTATACTAAATTATCTGATGGTCTAGGATAAAATTTATAATAATTTAAAATAGTTCTAAAGAGAATGAGCGATGAATAATTTCATAAAGTATAATTTCATTGTGGTTAATTCATTATAATTATCAGAAAGGTTAATATTTATTATAATTACTAAAATTCGTTTAATAGCTGTTTCAAACAGTTAATTATAAATATAAAATAATTTTAATCATTTGTCATTTTTGATATTTTTATATTATTGATTTAATAATTAATTATCGTTTGCACATTAAGGTTTAACGTGTAATTAATATTTGAAACTGGTTGCTCAGTATTTATTCAACTAGTCGAATTAATTTATATTAAAATTTATAATTATGCAAATAAATCAGGCTAATAATTATCATTTTATCTTGCCGTATAAAAATATTTAACTATTTTATTCGCAAAATAATTATATGTCTTGTGTTAAAATTTTTACTTGCTTCTTGTTTATATTTAATTTATAATTATAATTTTTGGAAAATTTATTGTATCTATGAACGATTTTATGAAAAAATGATCAATCACTTCCTTCAACAATATTTTACTATATTTTGTGCAGTTATTTTTATTCAACAGCCTGTAAATCAGGTTTCTCTGCATAACTATCTAACACTGCAGTGAACACTGATTTACAGGCGACAGTTATTGAAATGTCGAAATGTATAATAATTATTGATTGCTGTTCAATTAAACATAGTTTTGAGATGAAATAAAAAAATATATTTTGAGAATCGTAAATAACTGAAGAGATTTTTTATTTATTTATTGGATATTCATTTGTATCCGAAGCAAGTGACAATATCTCAATATAGGCATTACTTAAGTCATATCGAGCAATGAGATTATTCTACTCACAGAATAACAGAAAATAAATGGGACGTAGAATACATGTGTAAACTGACGAAGTGTAAAATAGGTTGCGATGGAAGCTAGTACTAACGTCAAGATTCACAGCGTTGCAACAGTCGATAACTAGTTTTCCAGAAATCAATAGATGAAGGAGCAAGCTGCACCACATGCATCTCAACCCACATTGCCTCCTCAAAATTCGCCTTCATGATTTTCATCCTCATGGGGAGATCAAAGTTCATTTGGAATTCATGTGATCAAGTCCTACATCTCCAGTTTCATTTGGAAAGATTCAATGAATGATTGCAAATTCTATTAAATATAGCTGATAACACTCATACTGTAGATAAATTACAATAAACATTATAAGCAGATCTTTGTATAAATATGTAGTTATTGTGTTTAAATTTTTAAATTCTTATATATTTATCGATTAACTATTTTTATGTATTTATTTATGAATGATTTGAGCACATTAAACTAAAGTATAATAATTGAATTTTCTAGAAATTGGTAAATTCTCGTCAAATAAAGCTATTCCGCTGTGACCCTGATTATCCAACAAACGTTGAATTATATTTAATAAGACTTCATCTAATTGCTATGCAACGATCGGATTTCGTTATTCAAATGCTTTCGGTTAATTTTATCTTTGTGCTATTAAGTTTTAATGCAACGGTGGCTTATCGCAATCCATTAAGGATAGATATTGATAGTGTACATTTCTTTTTACATGTAATGAAGGGAAACTAGATTTAAGGAACTTTGAACAAAAGCAATTTGTGCAATATTTTAAATACGTCTTTCTCGCCAATGTATGTTTGACTTGCATTGCATTTTTCAGTCTTTACAGTTAAATTTTTAACGAAGTTTAATATTTAATCTGCCATTGACTGTAAATTAAACCAAAATGAAGAGTAAGTTATTTTATAAATGACATGTTTAACGATGTAAAGAACCAATAAAATTAAAATATATTTATTTTTAGAGATATCTTTTAGATATGTATGCAATTATCGATTTATAATCGAAACTTGGCAAAAATTAGTTAAAAATTGATATGATTTCATTGAAGTCAGAGAATCTTGAGTAAACGATCTTTAAGATGGAACAGAAAGGCATAACGGGAAAACATCAAAGTCGTTCAAGACGGAAATAACCTACTTTTCTTTGCTAAGACAGATTTGGATAGGGTAACAGTTAATGGATGAGAATGTGATATGATTCAATAGCGTCAGAAAAGTCTACCTGTCTTTCATCTATATATCTTCTTGTCACGAGTTCAGAGACATCCTTTTGACAAATAGGACCGTTTCTATGCCGTCAGCATTTTCGACTTAGTCCCAGTTTTCCCAGGAGTTCAACATCTCCTGATAAAACCTCTCGCTGCTACATCTTTTCTTATAATAAATATTAAAAATACTTTGAAAAATTATTTCGTTTTAAAAATTCTTTTTCATTTAAAAGTATAAAGTAAAAACTAAATTTTATATTATGTCGTGTAAGATAAATCGTAGATAAAGTCTCGTAAATTTATCATCGGATATTCTATTTTTAAAATAATATATTTATCTAAACCACTAGGAGATTAGAAATTTAAGGAATATATAAAAGAAAAGAAGAAACTAGATGAAAGAAATAATAAACTATGCATGCAAACACAATGCATATAATTAATGATGAATTTGACAATCAGTTTGAAAAGAATAAATAATTTACAAGGAAAAGAATAATGTAGTAACTGATACAAAATAGTATAAGATAAACTAAGAATGCATTAAGGAAAATATGTGTTTATCGATGAAATTTAATAATGAAGAAATATATGAAGAGGAAATATCAGGAGAAGTTGAACTCCTGAGAAATATCCGTAAAGGAAATATAATATGAAATTGAATATAAAAATCACATATCCATGATTTATATATAGTACTACTAGATGACATGATTTAAAATAGTTTTTGATGCTTACTTTTGAAAATATAATAGTTTAAAAAGTCAGATTTAGCTGAAGCAAGTTGAATGGTTGAATGATGAAAAATGAAAGGTGTTTGATATTATGGTAAAGTAACATTGATTAAAACTGTCACCTGTAGTAATTTTCATCAATGTTTCCATAATAGTAGTAAGATCGACGAGATCTAAATTTGATTGCTGGCAAGATTTGCAAGAGAGGTGCAATCATTAAATAGATGATAAATGTGGAGAGAAGATGAGTTATAAAATGTATAGATTATTCATCGTAGATATTAGATGATATTCAAGAGTACTTTTAAGGATAAAATTTATAGGAATTTTGAGCTGTTCTGAATGTTTAATGTTTAAAAAGCAGAAAGATTTTTTTTTAATAAATTTGATTTAGAAATTATATAAAAGAAAAAAATTCAAGAATGATAAATTTTAATTTTTTTGTTAAAGGAATTATAATTGTTACATCTAAATTTTGAATTTTGTAATTCAATTTTTGAAAATGGACAATAAAGTTAAGTTTGATTCGATCCTGATCAGTAATAGCATCGTAGATGAAGTTAATATGTGATTTATTAGCTACGATAAAAGTTTATATCTTCCAATTTTGGTTCTTAAAGCGAAAACTGCTTATATATCTGTTCAGTTTAAATATCAAATAGGATAAACGTTCAATAAATTCTCTCAGTTTCATTAAATGATCCGAAAAATAAATTGAAAACAACAAATATGAAACTTAAAATATTTAAAGTGAAAGGTTTAAAAGAAATTAATATATTATAAATTTTAATTTCGATTAAAATGAATACATGTGTACTTGTTTAATTTTTTTTTCATGTGTCATGTAGCTTGAGGTTAAATTATGTTAAGAAAAACAACAGAGTGAACATAATCAGCAGCTACAGCATCTCAATTTAATTATAAACGTCAGAGCAGTTATCAGTTTTGCTTGCATATTCATGTTTCTTGCAAATATAATTTTGAATTTGACAATGTTTAATGATTAAGTTGGTGGCAAAACAGTAATTACCATAAAGGAAATATTTATATTAGTATACGATGCGAAAAGAGTAAGAAACACAATAAAACAGCATATGCATATGTTTATCATTAATAATAATGATATTACTTAATCTTTAATAGTATTTTAACCTATTTAATGCTTATAATATATATAAAATAAAATAATGCTAATAATGAATGTTCAGTTAAAGTAAATATATTATTTTGGAGAACAGAACCATGCAACATAATAATTTCTGCAAAAAAATCGAAACTTGAGATTTGTAATATAAATAGAAATAATATCGAATGTAATTTAGATTAAAAAAAGGAACATAATTTATGATTTAGTTTAATAACACGAATTGAGATGAAGGTATTTAGAATAAGTAATGTCTTAGTAGTACTCTGCCAAGTAAGATCACTTGGCAATTCACTGATAATGGAGTTTGTATAAATCCATTTCTTCAGTATGCTGTAAAAGAGATAAATGTAAACTTTCCTTTGGTTAGAAACGTAATGGAACTGTAGTTGTTGGGTCGAATTTATCATTGTTTTTATGGGATCATCACAGATGTGATCTCGTTACGGGAAGAATGATTACGATTAGATAAATAATTAAGAAATATTTATCAATTAAACTACAGTGTAAATGATGTATAAATCTTTTATATTAGCTTACAAGTTTGTCCAAGAGAATTCGCTTAATTATATTATTTAAAATACGAGTTGGTTATAACATATTAAGCATAAGGATCACAAACGTTTCCTTTTAATGCAGTCGAACGATATATTCTATATATTTAAAACAAACCGTATATATATATTGTTTAAATATATATTCCGGTATATATCACAACAGCAGTTAAAAGCAATTATACTCTAAGAATCTTAAAATATGAGGTGTTCAATTGCTTTACAGCAGATTCTCGTTATTATTAGTATCTCCTTAATTGTAAAGGCATACTCCATAATGACTTTCTGTCTGCATTAGCTGTATAGATAGAGTAATTAGATCCAGCCAGGATGAACGGTAATTACGTCAACAGTTCTAGTGATTATTGTCCAATATGCCTTAAATATTCGTCAGCTGTAATACGAACGTCAGAAATGACCGACTCTTCTAAATTATTAAAGTAATAATTCTTAACGAGAAAATTAATTCACGTTTCTCTTTTACATAATAGAGAAATCGAAAGATATATATATTTAACTCGGGGCAAATATGTAAATAAATTCGACTCAAATTTCTAGCATTAAACAGAATGACACATTCTCTCTCTCTCTCTCTCTCTACATTTATATATTAAAGATGAAAATCAACTTCAATAACGAATGAGTAGTATTGATCTAGAGGGAAAAAAAAGGTGTCGACGGGGTATTATGAGACTATATGACTGAAGAGAATAATGAACAACAACTTAAATGAATAACAAATAGGTGCCGTGTTCCACATCTTCAGCATTTATGTATGTAAGTGCGCTGATAGCTGTCATTTTGAGGTTATTGATCACATCCGTCCTAGGCCACCATTGTTCCCCGGAGGCTTTTAAGAAAAATAGTATGGCTGCATTACGCTCTAGGCATCTTACAACCTCCACGCCGCTTTCATCAAAGCTGCCTCTTTGTTGGTTACTATGAACAGTCATACAGGAGATGGTATCTTTCTAAATTACGTTGTACTTTCTACCTGCACGTCTAAAATTCTAATAACCTAGCTGTCATTCTATCTAAAGTCTGATCTTGTCGCAGCTCTCATTTTGTAAATTAATCTGCAACATACGGCACCCACACTCACACACACATATATATATACACACACAACTGGAGCACAGCTGCGATATATATATTTTTTTCTTTCAGTTACTGTTTCTAGACTGATAGCAAATAGAAAGAGGAAAAAACTGGTACTCCACTTTAGACTATACTTTTATCTTTACTCAGTATTCAGTACGTCGGTGACATGTTGATAAGGCACATGTTGGCTTGAGTGTTGTTTGAAAAGCCGAATTTCTACCTTTTAATAATAAAGTCGGCTCCTCTTGTCAATCACGTTTAAAATTAAACACCACAATCAAATTATTTTCACATTTTTGCTATTAATTCACTAGATTACTTAATTTATTTTATTTTATATTTTATTCATGGCTATCAATTTACCATTTAGAAGTGCCGTATCCTTTGAGGTTAATCAAATTCATTGAGCATTAAATTTTTAATTAATTATATTGACTTAATGATGTTAGGTAATCAATAATTTATTAACTTCTTTCGCAACGCCTTCTTAAGTAATTACATTTCTTAGAAGTTATTTAAAATATATTTCTACGCTTCGACATTTTAATGCTCATAAAGGGATTTTGATGCCACGGTTTAGCGAATTTTAGAACAAAAGAAAAATAAAAATTTGCCAGTAAAAGTAAAATAAATTCGTGTTTAAAAATCTAATTACTGTATAATCTTATTGGGCTTTTCTTAATATTATCTGGTATGTTTCTTTGGGAAGGAAGTGTCTCCAGTAAATTGTTTGGTTGGAAGTCCAAATGAATGACAAGGCAGTCAATGGAAAGATCCTAGTAGGATACGAAACACAAGACTTCCATTTAGATCGCTTGTGAGAACCATCGACAAAACAACTTTCTGTGTCTGTAATTAGACAACAAAAACCTTCACAAAGTGCTTCTCATTAACAAACCGCAAGAGATTCACTGGTTGGTTTTGACTGCCTCTATATCCGCCACTAGCAAAATAGAAGGCTCTGGTAATTAAAACTTTAACGTTTAAGGGCATAGCAAGTAATTATCTTATGCGAATAGATAAACTGCGTCTGAATGGCAGAAAATTTTGAATTAAAATGGATAGTATTTTTAGGAACAATGCTATTGTTCGCGTTTCTTTTCATAATCGCGAATTTAGTAAATTAATATAAAAATTTAATATATTTCATCACTTACTCAACAAAACATTATACAGTATTTATTTCGAGGAAATTAAATTAAATTTATTAAAGTTATTTATAATTGTTAACATTCTTTTTTTTAAATATTAAACTTGAACTCCTACTTCAATACTTGAAATAACTGTAAACTTTAAGAAACAAAATCTTAAAAATAACTGAAGTTTACAAACTAAGTTACTTTAGAAAAATTCAAAACTCTTTACCTATTATTTTTATAAAACTTCAATTTAATCCTTTTATTTCCCAAGGATTAAAATATTTATTAACTTTTAAGTTTAACAAATATTTGTAATCTCAACTAAGTTTTATGCTTACATATCTTTAATATTAAAATATTGAATGTAACAGAGAAATTTTCTTCTTATAAACTTTATATTTTAATATTTGATTTTATTTTTAACTTCAGAAAATTGTTCCTCGATAATTAAATATTTATTTATTAAAAAATTTCATTTTTTCTCTTCTTCTGTGTGAATTTCATTATATTTTCCAATGTAAAATGCCATATTTTGCATCGTAAATTCTTACGATTGATTGTTAGAATAAGTTGTGACTTTGTCGAGTAATATTTGAGGTATAAATCATTTTAAATTGTCTATTTTAATTAAAAAGTAGATGATTAATTCGTCTCTAAATATCATCAATTGAGGAGATTGAGGCAACCTATAGAAAAATTTTTTTTTCTTTCTTTCTCAAAGGACATTAAAGAATCATCTGATTCTCCATCTCATTTGAATTTCAATACATTTGTGTTATGAATTTCAAGTGACAACTAATACATAGATTGTTGTATCCAGCTGTACCCTGTATTTGTGACAGTACAGATCTTGTTTGATGAAAAAATATGTACATCTTTTGCGTGTAATGTATCATTTAAATTGATATACATTTCCAAAGTATAAAAGTACTAAATATGCAAAGCATGTTTTAAAAGAGAGAAAACTTTAAAACTTTAAAGAAAAGTATATCACAACACTGAGAAAATTTAGTTATATGTATATGTTTGTGTATGTGTATTCGAATTACAATATTTATCTTAATATTACAAATGTTTGATGTAATTTGTAACAAATTTGAATAATTTTGAAAGTATTTCCAAAGAAAACATAAGGAACGTATTAAAATGATCGGTATTTTAATAATTTTTCTTTATTTAATTTGCTTGCCGTCTTCGGTATGCAAATTAAAATGTTCTCTTTGATCTTAACTAACAAATGATATTCATTTCCTTAATGACATCTTTAAAGTTAAATAAAAAAAACATAAAAAAAAAGATTTATTTATTTCCGTCCAAGATTGCGGTTTATGGAATTTATGATAATTGGTTAAACGAAAAAATTTATTTAGAAATGAACTCAACACAGATAATTCTAATTATCTCTGTTGAGTTTTGATGATAATATCTCCATTATTCTTGGAAAATTTCTTATGTTTTATATCGACATGATTACAGATTGATTTTTATTTCGAAAGATTTTTACGAAAAAAAAAAAAAAAAAACATATATTCCTTTGCACGGGATTCTTTCACGTAACTGCACATTTTTTCAATTTCCGCCTAAAAGAAAAATCTAACTAAGATTGTATTATTCGACAATAAAAACTAATTAAGGTAAATTCTTCATAACTCGGTAAAATCGCCACGATTTCTCACAAATAAACTTAAGTAGATTAATGTAATTAAAATCCCATTTTCTTATAACCAAAGTACATTTTCACGGTCATAAATTCCAATTTGTGTCAGCCTTTCTTCTGCTTAAGGACGAGTATTAATGATGCGATAAATGGCATTAAAATGATTGTAATATTCAGCAATCGTTAAATTTCTTAGATATTTAAACCACCCCCGGGAACTTTTGCATATGACAATGTGACAATCGAAAAAAGAAAAATACGTCACGCGAGAGAGTTTCGTTGTCTGTGCGATATAATGCAGAATTTAGAATTTAACATTATAAAAATTATGCTTTATATTCTAATATATCTATTTTTATCTTACTTCTTATCTATTATGGTTTTCATATTCTTGAAAGATTTAGTCGTAAATCTAGTCTTTCTCCCATTTTAGGACAGAAGCTGTTAACTTCAAATACAATATATATATATATAGTACAGTATATACACCACGAGTGCATAAAAATTGGAGAAAATTGCATTCGGTTAGAATCCTATTTATTTTGTTAGGTTGCAAAGATTTATAAGCGACGACAAAATACCATCTTAGAATTTTTTTTTATCTCGAGAAACTACGTTTTCTCGAAGATGATCAATAGGAATCTTATCTTCAATATTATCACGTCGAGGTATAAATGTTGGAAGGTATTTGCAGGAAATCAAAAATTCCTTCTGGCTCTAAGATATTTTATTTATCACAAATTAAGTCTTCATCGTTTAATTTTTTTATTATTATATTTTGCAATTGTAGTTAAGTGATGATTTATTCTCCATTCTTTCACTTTCCAAATTAATCAAAATAATTAACAATTTATAATTATTCCACACACCACTTATAAGAGACGAGAAAAAATTATAAATTATTTTTTGCTTAATTTGTCAATTTTTTTTGATTAATTTATTTATGTGCTAGAATTAAAAAAAAATTAGAAGGTTATCAGTATCAAATATTTAATGTGATCATCATATTATTATTCGAAACAAGTTTGTCACATCGTACGAATAGGAAGCAATAAAGTGCAAATTGTATTTATGCTTAAAGTTACATGATGATAAATTACAAATCTGTCTGCTGTGAATTCGTAAATTAATTAATAAATTAAGTAATTAATATATTTTTTTTCCATTTTACTACTCTTTAATTAAACATTTCTACTTTTATATTTCTAATTTGAGCTACTTTTTCTCTCTTAAAAAAAAAAAGAAACCGAGAAATCAATTAAAAATACCTCGTGTTTTTACTAAATTTAATTATTTATCGATTAAATTAAAATTAATAAACAAACGTATGAACTTTAAATAACTTTATTAATCTGAATTTTTTTTTATTTTATACTGTATACTCCGTGTTTCTCAAACTTTTTGACACTACGGAATCCTGTCAACTTATTTTGGTTTCCGCGGAACCCTTTTGAAAATATGAGTTGTCGTATGGGTACGGTCGTATTATTATCCTCCTCTTTTTTTGCGTGTTCTGCGACTAAAAAAAGAGGTGAGTTTATTTTAGCCAAATTAAAAAAAAGAAAACTTTCATATTCAGCAACTTTCAAGGTCTTCTAGATATTTAATGTGAAGAAACTGCAACAAAGAAAATAAATTTTTGCACTGAATTGTTTTTATAAGAAAAAATAACAAAAGAAAATTATTTTTAAATTAAATATATATGTATATAGGCTATATATATACACTAATTCATGTTTAATGAAAAACAAAAAGTAAAAACAATTACAAAATAAAAACAGAATTATTAACAAATCCAATAACAAAAACGTAACTATTAATTCATGAATTTATAGTTACGTTTATGGGAAGGTGAGATTGCATTGATTTGTATAAATTTTCGATATTTGATTCAATGTTGATTAAAGATAATCTTAAAGTTGATGTCAAATTTAGTCTATTGCGTTGTTTTGTCTTAGTTAATGTGATCGTTGAGAATCCGTTTTCACATAAATAAGTGAAAGGAAACGGAAGAATAATTTTAATTGCCCCTGTCACTTAAATTCTTGTATTCGCTATTGACGTGAATTCAAAATTTAGAAAGTGATGAATTTTCTTCGCAGAACCCCAGGGTTCCGCGGAACATAGTTTGAGAAACACGGCTGTGTACAGTTTAAGTTATCCTTATACCGATGCTCGTATCTTTTAGTTAATTCGTGAAGAAAATTGGTCACTATTTATGTTTTCTTGTGTAAAATGTATTCACAAGTCACACTTATATGCTTCAGTAATATAATGTTTTATTAAAATGCACTTACTTTATAAGTTTAATTTTATAAATTTCTTATGAATGTTTTAGCTTCTAACAAGATTTTTTTTTATCAGAATTGTTTTTTTGTCGGAATTTGTATAATAATATAATAGAGGCAATAATTATTTAATATTTATTAATAAAGATTGTCATAAAATCTACTCTTATATAATACTAACTATACAAGAATGTTTTGATTATTAAGAAAATTAATACTTTAAAAGAACATTCTTTTGACTATTCTCATTACTGATTCTAGTTTGTCTCATTATTTTTATTATGATTCTTATACATCTATAAAATCATACTCCAGTAGAAAGACCTTTAATATCAAATGAGAAAAAAAAAATTTTATTAAAAATTTGCCATTAATTTAATTAATTTTTACTTAATTCTAGAAAAAATTTATTATATAAATTTTTTATATAATAAATTTTTTCTAGAATTAAGTAAAAATTAATTATTAGCATATAACAATAATTGTTTATTGTTTGTTTTACAGAGCTATTTATACATTAAGTATTTTTAATTGTATAAGATACAAATAGGAAGATTTTCATAATCATAAATGGAAATATTGAAATTTTCATTTAGTGATTTATCATAGTCACTCTCAATAGATCTAAAGATACAATGTTCTATCGTACACAATATTAATCTTCTCTAGCATATGTGATATATGTCATTTTATTATAGCATGTAAGAAGCAATTGATAATAGTTGGGATATTATATAGATTGTTTCATATATAGTATATATATAAATTTAGCAAGTAAAAAATATTATATAGTATAAAGATTTGAGAAATAATTTATTTCGAATATTTTTTATTGTTTGGTTAACACGATAAATTTTAATAAAGAACCATTCTTACATTAAATAAATTCTCATAATGAAGTTACTATATAGAATAAATAAAATGCAAAAATTAATTTTTAAATATTAATTCTGAATAAAAGTTTTTTACTACCCTTCTTTATGGGGGTTATGTGAAAACTTGTCCTCCAAAGATGATATGCGCGAAGACCGAAGTTGAAGACGATGCGGGCTAGCCTTTGCCAGGTGGTCAAAGTCCGTGTAAAATCTCATCGCAGGCCCCCCAGTGATGGATGTGGGCATCGCCAGAGAAATCGCGATTCCGTATAGGAGCCCACAAACGAGTCCCAGTGATGTACCTCAGAACCATCAACGCGAGGTGACCCCTTTAGAAGTCTTTTTACTCCACGCGGGGTCAGGTATTCTAATCCCTTATTCACCAGGAGTGAATAAAATTTTATTCGATTATCTTATTATAAAAACAAGCTAGGATGGATAATACCGGAATAATAACCTTTTCTTTATTTAAAATGTTATTTTTTATTATTCTTAGTTTCTAAAGTAAAAATTATTAATACAAACCTATATTTTAAAATAGTAATATCATTTTGTAAGAATTATTGCAAAAAAAATTAAAAAATGATTATTTTTTTTTAAATATAAAGTGGTTATTTAAATGTTTCTCTCTTTAAATCTGAAAACTTTGTCTTAAGTTTATTGTTCTGAAGAATAGCTTACGATAGTAAATACTGTACTCAAAGTAACAAAAATTTCAATAACATACTTAGCCTTAAAGATTTTTAAGTGCTAACATTGAAAAAAAAAGTTATATTTGCATTTCAAATGCTATTTTATGTATAAAGATTCATAACATTAAATAATTCTATAAATATTCTTCAGAACGAGATGATAATAATTAGAAATGAAGAAGTGCATTCATCTTTTTAACACCTACATTCCTATACTTATTTATTTCGTAACGTTTATAATTTAATATTTTCGTAAATAAATTAATTTTAATGTATTAAAATTCAAAGCAACAAATTATTCAGAATATTTTGCTGTATTCGATTAATAAAAGCAAATTTTTTTTTAATATCATTTTTTCACAACTGCGCTATTATTTTTATTGAATTTACATATTGTTAACTAGATTCTTTCTATTTTGATTATTTTCAGCAATTTCATCTAACTTTCAACTGCCAACAAAGTAATGCTATTAGCATTTATATTTAAGTAAATATATTATTTAGTGCTTACCATGTAATAAATATTCGAAACGTGTAACGAAATTTTATTACGAGAACCACAATATTGATTACAGTAAGGAAACCACTAGAATTTTTTTTTTTTTCAAAATAGATAATGATACATCGCATTCGTGTATAGAATACAGATTTAATTAGAAAATACAAAGGTTTATCTCACTGGTCGGAAAGAAGTGTTACATTGTGGTATAATTATAATCTGTAAAGAGATTGCTTGATTTTTATCATTGTCACTGACACCGTCTTTATTTCTATATCATTTAGAGAATTGTTTGTTCTCTCTAATTAAATATTTGGTGCTAAAAGTGCCGAGTTTTGGTAAAAATAATCAGAATTGATAACTTATCATTTTCATTCTTTTAAGAAACTAAAAACAAAAAAAGAAAAAATTCAACTGGTATAATTATTTGATGCCATTTCCATTGAATTAGCATCACTTGAAAAATTGTATTTAATTAGCGTAAGAACAATTCGTTAATTGTAAATTGCTACGCTGCTTTTATTATTTAGATTAAGTTAATTTTCTGTATGTTATTAAAAATTATTCAAAACAAACGTGATGTGTTCATCCAAAATAGAGTCGTTAAAAAAAAAGAAACAAAAAAATAATAATAATTTTCTCAAATGTAATTATATATTAATGCGTATAAAAATATATAAAAGTTTTTGTGCTTTTATTCTAAGTTCAGCACGATAAACATGTTACTGGTTTGTCTGATTGATACTCTTGTGGATTAAGGGTTTTTCCTTAATAGGAGGAGATTAACTCTCAGAATCCCTTGGATTGTCATGCGAGGGATTAATGAAATGACACTCCTACCAATAGTCTGGATAGGAAAAGTACACAAAAGTGACAAAATTTCTAGATAAGCCTTAAGAAATGTTATATCTTCTTCAATTGGCAAACGTCTTTTTTTCTCTTCACAAAGAAAGAAAGCTTTTGAAATTCAATATCTTTCGGACTAATGAAATTTCTTACTGGAAGACATTTTACGATTCCAAAGAATAGATTGTTTGCGTATTTTTTTCCTTTTTTTTTTACGTATAAATTTAGATTTGTAAATATAATCTAAAGAAATTTTATATTATTTCAAAACTTTTTAACTTCAAACAAAATATGACAAAAATAAATAAAAATTTCTTTTTAATTTACATTGTTTACTATCGGATTTAAAAATTATTACATCGACGTAAACGAAAATGTTTACTAAACACAGGTTTTATATATATTTTCGCTATAATACTGTAAATATATTTAATAAATTCTAAATTATATATATTTTTTAAATCCGTTTTAAGTTGTTTACAATGTTTTTATTATTGAATGTACGATTTTTTTTTATCATCTGAAATTTTGTTAAAATTTTATTACGTAATCTGTAGATTATAAATTGCATATATACATTCCTTAAATAATTTTTAAGATCTTTTATAAGTTATATAAAGATTAATAGAAATACTGTGGTATGTTTTATCCTGCATCTTAGGGAGTAAGAGAATTGATGTTGTTCCATCCTTATTCAATATTTACTTTAATGGTATTTTTTAACATAGTAAGGCATATTTATATATTTTACTGAAGCTATAAATTATTAACCATAGAATATACTGAAAAATATGGTTAATTTTAATAAATATTACCATTGAAAGGACTCGATGTATGTGCGGTTTTTTTACAGTTATTGCTTTATATGCTTTTAATCATAATTTTAACTTTCTCCAGAACAAAAACTTATCATCAAGATTTATTTATGCAGATTTTAATTACAGTCAAATAAATATTCGTAAAAATTACTTCAGAAATACTGAAAATATTTAAGAAAAATGACGTTAAAAATAATATTTATTAATTTTTAATGTATAGTTAAAATTTACATACAAATAAATAAATAAAATAATTTACCTTACTTAAGATCTTTAAGCTTATTATTTTTGCTTAGAAATGTGCTAATATGATTATTTTATCCTATTTGGATCACAATCCTCAAAAACATTGTTTAGAAATTCTTTTTTACACGTTATATAGAATATAACTTGTTCAAGAGAGATTTAGGTATTTGAAGGGATGTAAGAATCGAGGACTTACTACGGATTTTAATCGCTATTTATTGGGTATTAAAATCCATAAAAGATAGCTTTAAAATACTTCTGCATGTTGTGGCGAAGATACTAAACTTGTTCTCTGTAATATTTCACCTTTTTTGTTGGATTATGCAAAGAAATATTGTATAAACTTTTATGTGATTTTCTTTTGTAACTTTCTTTAACAATAGTTGAAAATATGAAATTTGTTCAACTCTTATTCTTTAAATAATCAAAAAATAATAAAGTAATAGTTTAAAAATATCTATTATTATAATATTTATTTATGTTTTTTTTAAGATATTATAATAAATATTATTTTTTAAAATAACTTAAAAGAATCTTATAAAGATATTAACAGTTTTATGAATATTTCAAAGGAATTTTAAGAATTTATTCACCGATAGATAATTTATGTTATCATCTGTCACATAACTGATGGATACTAATATTAGAACTGTAATAGATAAGTTATGTGTGTGCTGTTATTTATTTTCTTTCACTTATATTTATTGATGTGTAGCTAAGGATAGTAAAGATGACTATTTCCTCTAGCTGATCTTTATTCTTAACTTATATAACTTGCAGTTCCGCATTTGCATTATTATTAATCATGCTAGTGTATTATATTTTAAATATTCTTTCTTTTTTTTTTAATGCTATTGTAGTAATAATTTAAGCGGTTTTTAGTATGCATCACGACTTATTAAATTAAGGCTTCTTTCGACGTTTTAACAACTTCATTATGCAAAACGATTCGTTGTTATTCGCATCCAAAATCCAAAATAATTTTTAGTTTTCTTGAAGATAATTATAATATGTTTTAAAAAATTTTTCGTACATTCTCATATTTTTTACACGTTACTTAAAAATAAATCTCGATAATCTTAGAGATTATTTATATGTTACGAGTAAAGGTATCAACTCATTAATATTAAATGCTAAATTCGCGTATTTTCTGTCCGAGAATTATAATACCTGTATCACTCAGAGTATTAAACAAAGATCTCGATCTCCATAAAATAGATATAGATCTCAACTATTATCTGTAATACGGATCTACTATTTTCAGAGGTATTATACAATGAAGTTGGGCGAAAGACGTATTGAACTTATTTCTTGCAGAAGAGTCGTTGAACTCGGATACAGGTGATATATAGTTTCTTTTCCTGCAACTCCAGAATTTATTATTAACAAAATACTGAAATGATATTTGCATTAAAAGTATATATTAAAAAAAAGACTAGAAATTCTAAGATAGTTTTAAATCAATGCAGAATTTTTAAAGAAAAAAAAATAAAATTTTTAAGTATAAAAACTATTCCAGTTTGATATATATCCACATTATTTTATTATTAAGCATTTTCTATCCATAAATTATTTTTATAGATGAAAACACTATAAAATTTTGTAGTTTATTTAATTCCATACATAAGAATAATAAAATTTTTTTCTTTTATATACTAGTTAGATATATATATAGTTGTTTACTCCGTTCATAAATATGTCACGTATATAATGCTATATATATAATATATAGTATATAAAATACAACTCAAAATTTATATTTTACGTGCTATATATTATATATATGATATACAAAATATAAATTTTAAGTTACATGTTTTGAGATAAATATTTAATTAAATATTTAAAAAAAAAAAGATTAATGCGGCGTGTCTGTGATAAGGATACAAATTTATTTATGTGAAGTTATTGAAGGAAAAAATTATATAAAAAATTCTCCTTCAAACTTCTTCAAAAATTTGAATATAAATTTGATTTAAACAGCGACGACGACAAAGATTACCGATGCTAATAAGCAAAGCATAATAAACTGCACATAAATGACTTCAATAGAACGTCAGTCATATATTAATTAAATAATTTAGCAAAGGAAAAAAAAACTCAATTTAATGCACAAAAATAAAAAAAAATATGATGATGACGATAATCAATATTTCAAAATCCTGTCAAAGAATGATCACAAGAATTATGTTCTACGGTATATAGAGGCATTAGAAAGGTTATTGCAGTTATTGATAAAATTTATAGTTATCGATCTAGGAGTTGTTGAAAATATTGAGAAATCTTATCTAAATACTTAAAAAATTATGGATAAAACTGATCTTACTGAATCGGTATTTGCCATCAGAATCCAAGTTTAATTCATAGAAGAATAAAATATTTTTGTTTAATCGATGAAACTGCTTCATAAGAATGATAACTTTCATTCAGAGATAATTCAGCAATGCATCGACAAAGAGAAAAAGATTATAAAAATACTTATTAAAATTCTTATTAATCATTTTTTCATGAATTAAATCGATGATTTAATCTTTTCCAGATTGTGTTTCCGAAAATAGTAAATAAAAGAAAATCCAAAGGTATTAAAAATATATATATATTGAAAATCATAAAAACAATTATTATTTCTCGTACTTTTAAATTATTTTTTGCATTAATAAAATTCTGGACGATATCTTTATAAATTTTCGAAGATCCCTACAAACTATGCAGTACGCTTCGAGCTAAATTCGAGTTTAATATTATATTGTCATGTAGATTTTTATAATTTTAAGGTGATTTTAATAAATTAAAATTTCTATATTTTAATTTATTAAAATCATTTTAAAATTCAAAACTATAAGTGGAATTTAGAATTTGAGATTTCATATTAATATTTATATGATAAACCCAGAAAGACAAATTAACGAGATGGGGGGGATAAAAATCTGAAAATTTAAAATTTATTTAGAAAATTTGAGTATATACCATTTAAATAGATTTATTAAATTATTTTACTCCATCGTTACGGAATATTATAATTTATGGTTATGGTTTAGTGAGATAAATGGCTGAAAACTTAAGTCTTGTTATAATTTATTATATTAATTTTTTTTTTTTTTTGAGTATATAATTATGGAGAAATATTAATTTTCTTTGCATGAGAATTATAATCGGCATATAAAATAGCTATTATTAATTTCTAATAATTAAATATTATTAAGCAACTGTAATTTGATTTTTAATGTAATTGTTAGTACAACTTGTTTTAGTCACAGTAATTTAATAATTATAATTATGTGTGATGCAAACTTATAAGTCTATAATTATTAATATTTGAAAAAAAAATCTGCATAAGTAATAAAATCAAGGAAAAAAATTTATCGTTCCTTTTATCCTAAATGTCGTTAAAATGCTACAATTTCCATATATTACCGATTAGTTAGACAATTATTGAAATTAAATGCATTATTTTCTTTCCTCTTTTAACTCATTACAATATAAACATTTATTTAACTTGTGTGTTGTAGCTTATTTAACTTGTGATTGTTTATCTTTTATAAAAACTTGATTAGTTTTTCTTTCTATTATTTCTGTTTACCTGTTTTCAATTTAATGACGATCATGTGATTTATCGATCTGTAAACTATGTTAAAAAAAAATATATATATGAATAACTTTCTATGCGATGAAAAGAATGAATGACATTATAACGGTAATGAAATTTGATAAATTGTCAAAAATAAAGCAGCTATTGAAAATTGCACTATTATTATTATTATTGGCAAATATTTAAATTTATTTAAAAAATATTTATTA
The DNA here is from genome assembly GCA_011317285.2 of Androctonus mauritanicus. Classification (NCBI taxonomy): domain Eukaryota; kingdom Metazoa; phylum Arthropoda; class Arachnida; order Scorpiones; family Buthidae; genus Androctonus; species Androctonus mauritanicus. Next base: position 35,953 of record WUQG02333142.1, on the reverse strand, counting down.
AGATAAACAAATATTATAAAACTGCATAAATTGCGAACTTTAACATTTTGATGTTCGATAGTTACATCATACGCAAACATGCGATATTTTAATGATATCAAAATATTTTTTTTATCCACAATACGTTGTTGTTAAGCATGTTATAAATGGCATTTTTACATGGATTTACTTCGAATGACAAATTACAATTGCTATTTTTAATGTTTTTTTTTTTTCCATTTATAAGAGTTTTTTTTATGTAAAACTTAAAATTTATATGTATGTATATATACGTTTACCAGTCATTTATAAACCAGTAAATCATTTTTATTCTGTATGTAACGAATGATTCGACCGAATTATGCAAATATTTAATTATCTTTCTGGAGAATCCATTTAAATACACACACTTTTGGTGGATTTAATCTTGTTGATTTAATAAGTTCGAGAGAGGGGGAAAAAAATCTATATTTTATAGATTGCTAAAGTGAAAGTCATGCTGATGATATTTGTACTAGCTCGTTAACTTACGACATGGCGCTTAATGATGCTTGAAGTGTTGTACTTAGCTACTGTTCTGTATTGATCTCGTATGATATTTTATATAAGGTGTCAGATTCTACTAACGAAATAGTAAAATAAAAATTTTTTGTTTGTTGAAATAAAAATAAAAATTTATTTTTTATTATTTATTTTTCATCTCTTCCTCTTTTTCTTTTTCTTTTTCTTTTTTTTTTTTTTAGCTGACGGATCACGTTAAAGCGTTATCCGATATTATCTATTCTAAATGTTATTTAAAATCTAATTATCGATTATTGGCATTTTTCCTCAAAATTAAACTGTATAGGAATCATTCTCTCGAGAATAAATTTAAAATTGATCCGTTACAGTATAGAAAGAGAATTATTCTCTTAATTAAAAGTTAAGAAAAATTTTTACAAAATTTGCATATTATTACTCACTTACTCTTTAACTGATTAAATTATTGTTTCAACATTGTTTCTCGAAATTTTACTGTCTTATATTAAAAATTGATAAAATTTAAATAATAATAGTAATAATAATAATAAATACACTGTTCTAGTACTTAAAAATAATTACATTTTAAATGATAAAATAAGCATTAAACTAGCTACATAAGCCAGTTCTAATATAATGAATTAATAATTTAATGATGTAATATAAAATACAATTACTGTATGTATTTTATTATGAAGACAATAAATTTATCATATTGCGGTTTTAACTACTGATTTATGATGTCAACTAAATATTCTTTCTTCAATAAAAATTCTTTTTATTGTGAGAATTAACTTATATAAATTTCCTTGTAATAAATAATCAAGATTTCATGATAAGCGTTACTCTACAGTGAAAAAAAAAAATCTGTTTAATTTTTATTTTATTTATAATAGAAAAATTTAGATAAAATAATATTTCAAAAATTTATTTATTTTTTGTTGTTATGATAAAATAATAATCTGTAAAATAATTTTTTTCGTATTACATAAAAATGCGTACGGATAAAATATTTATATATATGTTGTTTGCGTGTATGAAAAGAACACTTAGATATAAAATTTGCACTTTAACTGTGATATTATTCTTATGATAGAGGTTTCGATAGAAAAATAATTTCTTGTATCATTTAAAAATATAATTGCACTTAAGTTTATTTCGAGTAGGAGGAAGAGGAAAAAAAAAGTGCATCTTTCATTTTCCACCCGGCCGCTTCTAATTTTCCATTTGGAATTCCAGGAATGTTTCTAGTGTGTTCCATAATTCTTGTAGGTAGAGGAATTTTTGGTTGTAAATAATTTTCGTAGGAATGAGTACAATAATTCTTGACTGTGATTCATGTCTATACTTTCTACCAACACCAATGAAAGCATTCAGTTCTGTTTTTTCTCGCGATAAAAATGATAGAGTTTTATTGCAACTGGAAAAATACACGAGAGTTATAATTTACTTTCTTTCTCTGTTATTTGTAAACTATATTTTTAATAACACAGACGGATAGAATATCCGGTTTCGCTTAAATTGTTTCTTTCCTGAAAACATTTTATATAAAATTGTTTAATAATTTATAGATATGTTTTAACCTTTTATTTGGTTTAGTTTTCTAACATTTACTAGCTTGTGTAAAACTGATTAAAAAAAATTGTCTGGTGTGTCATCTACGGTAAAGTTTTCAAGATAAGTTAGAAGAAGAAAAAAAAAAAAGATATGTTACATAAAAGTCCTGTTATCTTTCCAGATGTGACACCGGTAGAAATAACACGTCTATCTGTACCTCGATGGGTACAGAATGGCACTGAAGACTCTGTTGTCCTCGATTGTGAGTACACACTTACCACTGACGATGACCGCTTAGTCGTCAAATGGTTTCTGAATGACGATCCAGAACCTATCTACCAATGGATACCGGAACTTAACTCCCGGCATGCATCACGTCGTCTTCAGGGTCGCTTGAACATGGATTATAAAGTTTCACCGTCCAATGGCTACACCAAGTACAGAGCATTGAACATTCTCAGACCCACAACAGATCTTAGTGGCAGGTACTCGTGTCACGTCGGGTCTCTAAGTAATCAAGATTCGGAGGACCAAATTATGATTGTTTATGGTAAGTATTTCTTCGTTTTAAGTACAGTTTAATGAGTTCTCGATAAAATTTTGATTTAATGCAAGAAAAAAAAAAACAAAAAACAAAATGGAATTTTTGCAGCTCCACCAAGAATTTTCGACTTTAACTTCACGAAATTTGCTCCGGGAATGGCGAAATTCACGTGTGAAGCGGATCGCGTCTATCCATTACCGAGAGTGTCCATGTATCGTCGCACAGAAGCCGATGATCCAAGACCTATCAGTTCGATACAGACAGTTGTACATCAAAAAAACGGAGCATTTACAATCCAAATATCCCAAGATGTTCGGGATAGAGAATTGCCCTCTGGTGTCCCCGTTACGTTTGAATGCATTCTTTCAATACCGGGTACAAATTTTCAACTACAGAGACGCATGATCTATTATCCAGGTAACTTTTGAATCATTCAAACTTTAAATATCTTTAAAATTTTAGCCAATAACATTAGCCAGCGTATTTTACCAAAAAAATATAAGCAATTTCCTTACAACTATACCATAAAAACGTGAAAAATGCAAAGTTCAGTAAATTTCCACGAACTCATTTTAAGTTTTATATATTAGTATAATAAATACTAGGTTTATTTTTCTCTGAAGGTCTTAACTTTATTTTTAATCTAATCTTCAATAATTATTAATCGATTATTGAAAATTAGATTAAAAAAACCTCATCCATTTAATAATGCCATAAATCGAAAAGTTGGCAAGTTTGGGATGAATCTAATGCTTCGAAAATCCACAAAGGAGATGAAATTTTGTGGAGGAGAAACTAAGATATCGAATTCTCTGACAAAATATATTGCTTGGAAGCAATGTATTGGATTATAAAAGCAAGCGATGTATTACTGAAGAGAAAACACCAAAAAAAAAAAAAGTTTAACATATTTATTCCTATAATGTTTGATACATATTTATATTAATAATAATTTATTAAAATTTAAAAAATATATATATTTAAAATGTATTTATTATTATTAATTAAACATAACTGCGATAGTCAACAACCGATTTAAAAACGTGTACCTTCAAACGATTTAGTTACAAAAAGCAAGAAGATAGCTGCCTATTTTGCTTTCGTGTACAAGCGTATCGTTTTTGACAGCACTTCTCTCACAAGTGATGGATCGCTTGCGTGTGTCTTGCGACAATTTAACGTTAAAGGTGGCCGTTCCCGAATTTTTAATGGGACTAACTACCACACCATGACGCCACTGTCAGAAAATGAAAGTGTTTAATCATTTATAGCATTCTATGTGTTAAAATACAGCTGCACACACTGATTATATTTTACTCATAGAAAAAAAAAAAAAACATATTTCTTCAAAAATTTAATAGACAGCTGATTAAGTTAAGTGTTTTTCTTGAATGGCATAATAACAATAAAAGTCTTTTTATAGCTTTCAGCAATGTTATATCATATGGCATATCTATATCGATCATTTTTCTGCCGCTCAGTTTGTCAGTTTTTAGAAGAGAAACAAGGAAAATTTTATTAATTTCTAAATAAACATGTTTACGTTAAGATGATGTTTAAAGGTGCAGGCTTTTTTTTCTATTAAATATTTTCGTCAGATAAATATTTCTAGTAATGTTATATATCACGGTTCTTTAATTAACTTTTTGTTTATCTAAAATATTTTCAAAACGGTGTATTTAATTAAAAATCTAACAATACTGTTCTATCAGATATGTCTTTTTATATAAGATGTTTAAATACAGATATGAAGTGACGCGTGAAATCAATTGTATCAATTGAGATTAAGTTGAGACTCCAATTTGGAATACAACGTAAAAACATCATGATTATTTGTGACAGAAGATTATATTAAAGTACTTTAGAAAAGTGCCTGATATAAGATTTTTTTCCTTTTTTTTTAGTGAATGGCTACTGTTATAAACAATACCCTAGATCATGAAATCCTTTTATCTACTCAAACATTAATGCCTCTTATCTTGATATTGTCTTAGAATAGACAGAGAATTAACAAAAATATAAAACAAAAATCTATTGTTTATAAGATACATAAAAGATTATATATTTATAAGGAAGCTAGATGCATTTTAGAAACGGATACATGTTGTCTCTTTATGTTTGTTTAGTTGTAAAGTTACGTAGAGAGACAGTTCATAGTGGAATGTGACAGGAATTACTATTATATGAGACAACGAGCAGCGTTAACAGCTGCACATTGGTATACTTAGACTTTGTATTAAGCCTGTTGCCGTACTTCAAGGACTATTTTAATGAGATTACACCGACAGAACTACGAAGATAGTAAATTTTAATTACAGACTTAACGCTTTCTGGTGTTTGATGGACTCGCCGTATTTACATATGTCTAATTTACTATTCACTCGTCAGAAATTAAAATTACTATTTCAAGTAGAATAGTAATTCTCTTGCTCTTTAACACAAATTTTCGTCGATGGTATGTTAAGAATGCTGGTTGGTATCTGATAGCTCTTGATGTTTCAACAATCTAATGAAATAATCGTTTGTGTAACTGCAATATATTCCGAATCTTTTATTTTTTTTAATTTCATTTTAAATGGAAAAAATGGTTCCAGTAATTTCCCGTCTCTTTCTAAATAACTTTTAAGAATCTCACGTATTTAAATAGTAGAATTTTTTTAATCTTATATTTTTCTTTATATTTCAAATTAGATTTAGACTTCAAATATCACAAATATTGCGAAAGAAATTAGATAAAATGATACAAGAGAAAATTGCATCCCATAAACTGTATTCCACCTGTAACTAATAGTTGTTTGAATGGAGTATGCTGTTGTACAGCTTTATTTCTTGGTGGGGCAGTCATTTTCTGCTTCGATGCTTTTTGGTCCAAGCTCGGTTAGAAGAAGATAGTAAGTCTGTCAGTGTCCCATTGTCTATGAAATTTATGTGACAGATTCTAGACCAGAGGTCAATCGAAGTCTCCGGAGTACTATCGAAGAGGAACGAATAGCGCAAAAATCTTGTAAGTTGTAGTTAACTGGAACTGAAAAGTAACTCGTATATTATAATTAAGAATTACGCGGTTAACTACATTCCTGAAGTTTATAAAACAGTTTATTATTATATATTTTATAAATTCCTTGCGGTGCTGAAACTTTAAATCAGTTTTAATTACACAACATGGTTTCAAAATGAAAACAATAAGCAGAGGAAAAAATATTTTTTTTAAAATTAACCGTTCATAAAAAACCTTTATGCAATATATAGAGACTAAAGTCAATATTGTTCTTTTCCTAGGATTGGAAGAAGTTCGTGAAACCTAGACTTATATAAAATGAAAATGTTTTTACTGTGCCTCAGTCAATAACAGAAAAAAAAAGAAATTATTACTTAGAGTATATAACTTAATATAAAAAAAAGTATAAACTACATTATATATATATAATTTTTTATTTTAATGAATGCATACATATATTTCTATATAATCTATACCAATTTAATCCAAGATATAAAATTTGTTATTCAATAAAATATTAAATTCTTTTATTATAAGCATGTATGAAATATTAAAATCAAATAAATTAAATTTATATACTTACAAAACTATCATAAATTTATTAATAAAGTTTTGCATTTCAGTTTTTCCTGACTAAGAAATTTTTTATGAAAAATTTTAATATTGCTATGAATTTAAAAATTTACATTTTAATGAAAAAAAAGTGTAAAATTCATTCATTATTTAATACATTCGGTTCAATTTTTTATTAATAACTCGTCGATTTAATCGATTTAATTCATATTTTATCACTATAAGAATTTTTTTTTGCCGAAAACATTAATATAAAGCGAATATGCTGATTTTTACAATATTAATTCATGTTGATTTTATTAATAAAATTTACTTTATTAATATTCTAGCGAATTATGTAAATATCAATATTTATCTTATTATCTAATTAACAGATTACAAGTATTTTTTTGTTACTTTTAATCTTTTTAAAAGTAAAATATTTTATCATTAATTCTAAATCGATATGTGTACGTGAATATGCAAAATTAACGATGAATTATAGCATTAAACATCAAAATTAAATAATAAAAATATATCGTGTAGTTTCTCTTATTGTAAATATATAAAATATTTTAAACTTATAATAAATTTTTTGATATAATTTTCTTAAGTAATTTTTATTAAAATTTTAATGTATTCCTAAAAATTATAAATATTATATCTTGACTTACAGTTAATTTATAATAAAGTAACGATTCAAGTTTGAATTAATATGTAAATTATTTAAGTAAAAATCACTAAAATTATTATTTTTACGTGAGCTATGTTTAAAACATATTGTTTTTATAAGTAATTGTTGCATATTTTTAGAGATATATATTAATTATTTAAATAACACAGCAGTAAAATTTATAATGTGAAATTAAATGTTGGCTTCACTGCAAAGTAGCGGAGTCAAGAAGTGAAACGACATTTACAGTAACAAGTTCAATTAAAATTCAAAACTATTCGTTGTAAATGTTGTACGTTTATATTAATAAAAAATTTTTTTGTTTCGTTTTAAATAAGATTAATAAAAATTATTAATGCCGTTTTTACGCTAATCTTTATCATCTTTATTGTTAATTGTCAGTAGAGGATATTCTAAACTTCTAAGTAATAAGGTAATTCGTATCACGGAGTCTGATGTCACATGTAATAAATTTCAGTTCATATGTTAGTACAGAATACCATTACTGCTGAATGTCAGGTAATAATGGAAATTAAATTTTACAACTAAAGGACAGTGTTTTATATCTGAGACCGAAATACATTTTATTAGCGTAATAAATTACTAGTCAGATCTGTACAAAGCATTTCCAAGATAATTCTAAAGCGGGAAATTGTACAAGTCTTAAAATGTCATCTAAAAGTCCTAACAGATAATTGTTACCGGATATTTTAAACGAATTCTTGGTAACAATATGCTTGAAGGTGTTAAATATTGTTAATTATTAAACAGAATTCACTGGAGGATATTCAAACATGATCCTTGCTTAGTGAAGCATAAATCATGAGATGCAATACTATAACTCACCCAGTATGCAATGATAATGGAAATTACTTGTAAGTAACTGTCATGATTTAGGTTAATGCCAAAAATAGTCACTGAACGTGCTTTGTAATTAGTTTCATTAAAATCTATTGCTCTTAAGACTATTGCATATAATACCGCACATCTATCAACATTAGCTGGCGTTATCCAAAATAATTTATGATTTTTATCATATCGCTGACATATTTTAAGTATGGTAGATATTAAAAATATTAAACAAACTTTATCATAACCATGTATAGAGAATTTATAATCCAAATTCTAATATTGGACGAATGCCTATTATAGGAAAAGGGAGAAAAAAGTTGCAAGTGCTTTGACATTAACGAGATAGTGTGACACAATATATTGTCGTGTAAACGCACTGCATTGGAAACTAAATACACTTACAACATTTGTAAATTTCCCACACATATTTTTATATTGTTGAGTAATACCATAATAAAAGAAAAAATAGTTATAATAAATCTTCTGCGATAAAGAACTCTAGTAGTGAAGATTTTAATGACCTTCTGTAAGTAATCCACAATTCTCCCATCATCTTTCTCTCTTGTTTAACAAAAAAATAGAGTCTCCTTTTAAACGAAAGATTAAATCCTTACACCATGATAAATGTTAGCACTTTTAAACAAAAATAAAAAATATATATACTGTATAGAGAAATGGGTATTATAGAATGGCTTCTAAAAATAGCAGTTTGGAAAATTGACCAATACTTAGGAAAAAAAAGTTATTTGTAATTAGTTAACTTTAAGGTTTAAGTGTGTTTTATTTAACAAAACAGCACAAATTTAAAATTTTGTTTCGTTTTCATCACATTATATCAAAATTTTATTTATTTATTTAAGCAAATAAAACGATTTTAAATTTAAAATAATCAAAATCAATATTTATATAATAGTAAAATAATTATTATGATTATAATACACATATATGTATAAATTTTGAGTATTTTATTACTTTCGTGTAATTTAAATAGTCCACATGGAAAATGTTTCCAAAAAAAGAATCAAGTTAACATTAGTGTATTCAAATTCCTACATACAATTTAGGAGAATCATCGGAAGAAGAATTTATCGAATATTCTTTTGCTTTCTTAGTAAGAAGAAAGTATCCAACGATAATTTCTTTTCCAATCATTCTGACGTTCGTTGGAATAGATATAAGAGTCTTTATTATGTTATGGTCCAGAGTCACTTGGATTTATTCCAGGAGACCGGTGACATCAGCCATCCAGAAATATTTTCTAATGGTTCAGTGGTTCTGTGTTTTCTGAACCAAACAGTGAACACACTCCCTGTCACTTTACATAGTATCCCCTCATTCCTGTAAATCACCTGCTGATCGAAAAAAAGATGATTTTTTTTTGCTCTTCATAGCAAATTTTATTTTCACCAATCCTCAGCTTACAAGATAAATATGTACTTGTTCAGTAAATAGTTCTTCCGAACGATAGAACATCATCGCTTGGGATAGTGGATCGGGTGATTGGCAAATATTTACATCGCACAACAGCATTTCGTTAAAGCTTTTCTTCGAATATAGTTCTTTATGAAGTTGTAAAATATTTTTTCATGTTTGAAATTTTTGTTTTACTGCATTAATTATCGCATAAAATTAAGAAAATAAAAAAATCCGAATGAAAAATCTTAAATTAATTTCGAAAAACAGTTAAGATGATTTATTTTTCTTCAGGTAGCTATCCATTTATCTCCATTCAAAAGCAGATAGTAAAAGGTTCCATTTTACTAGATGTTCGATATAATTATAACATTAATGAATTAATGTAATTTTTTTTATATACTAAAATTGAATGTCATGCTTAATACTTCAGCATACTAAACTGCATTTGGCGGCTCCATTAAAATGATGAAGATATAGTACTTAGTAAAATTAAGGACAATGGGATGTACTCGATATTGTCGGCCACATCCATTCATGCTCGCACACCAGTTGACAGATATATTTCCATCACATCTTTATAATAGTTCATTTTCGTTATCTATTATTACACCATTATTAAAAAGTTTCTACATTGATCATTTCATTTAGAATATGGAACCAGCAATCAAGAAGAATGGTTGGCCTGTAATAAAAAATGAATTTCCTAATATGCCAAATTATAATCAGATAGAGATCCTAATATACCATATAATGTAGTATTTTTTTATTTACCTGCAAAATATTTAAATATTTACAAAAAAAAAAAAAATTATACAATGGTCGTGTTTAGAAAGTGATACCTTTAGAAGGTTGAATAATTTGACTTTCAGATTATTTCCATTTATAAATGCTAAGGAATGAATACAATTTTGTTATCCAAACAACTTGTTTCGATTTAAAGTAACTTCTATTTTATGTTTTTATGGAAAATTTTTTATTTTATGTATATTTTGATGAACGTATTTCACGTGAAAATACTCATTTCTCTAATACCAGCTTTCTTTGTGTAAGGAATAAATATATATATATATAAAACATACCAGTTTGCGTGTTCTGCATATAAATCGTCATTGTTCTGTGCTTGGACATTCCATCGTCGAACTAGTAAGTGTCCGAAACACGTTACAAAACTGCTTTTATGTCCTTATATTCTGACTAAACTAATTTTATGCAGTTTTATCACGTGCATTCAACCAATCTACCTGCACAAAGGTGATTATTTATACTTTAGTCTTTGATGTCGTAAAATGGATTGGTAAAAATACTTTAGAATTTAATTACAACTTTCTGAATCTTGCTTTTTAATACAGAAGAGGGGAAAAAACTAATATTGTATGTCTAGAATTATTTTTTTAATTAAAACAGCTTTTGTTTGATATGTGACAGTTTTAATTTATTTTTCTTTAATCTCATCTCTCGAGTTAGTTATGAGATGAAATATTTCATAAAAGTGAGATATGATTGTCGTTTTATATTAATTTTCTTATTGAAATTTTAAAATTCAGATTAAGAAAGTAATGTATAATTCCAAAATTTTTAGATGTTTGATTTAGTTTTTCTCCCCTTCCCTCTTTTCTTTTCTTTCTTTTTTTTTGTGAGTGTGTGTGACAGACTCCATCCTAATTAGTAAATCTAAATTAGGAAATTTAATTAATTGATTAAAATCACACCACCTCGCATAAAATTCGAAGTAAGCAAGAAGAAAGTTTGCCTTTAAAGTTAAAGGAAATAATAAAAAAAAAACCGTTTAAAAAAAAACCAAGAAAAATTGTTATGAAAGAAAACGCTTGCCTACATTTTCTAAATGTAGCGTTAATATTAAAATTCTTGAAAATTCTTTTGAAATTATGGAAATAATGTGTAAAAGTGACATTTATTATCCTTACTATTTATTAGGCCTCTCGTTTTCTTATTATGTTCGGACGATTATTCAGAACTTTAATTTAAATGTTGAATAAAAAAGTAAAATTGAAATATTTGAGGTTTTATTTTCGACAAAATCGAGAAAATAACTTCAAAAATTAGTTTTTAATATTCTACTTCAAAAGAAAAAGAAACTGTAATGATTGCTGTAAAAATTATTATGATTATTTTCTTTTTTTTTAAAATTTCCTTCTTAATTAATTTTAATATTATACTATATTACTTTTAACATATTTATGATACTATTGAGAAATTAATTTCCTTTTAGTAATGAAAAATTCTTAAACCTTTCTTTCGATAGCTTTTAAATCAAACTTTTCTCTGAAAGTGACTTGAATAAACATTAAATGTTTCTTTTGAGTTTTTCAGCTACATTAATTCAACAGTATATCTGATTACGTTAAGGCGATTACTGAAAAGACACTCTTTCGCATTCAATTATTAAGAAAAAAAAACTAACTCAGTATTATTTATTTGATCAAATAAATAATAACGAATAAGTTGCTGCTTTTCATCCTGAGTTTTATCCTCTAGATTACATTAATTATTGTTTTATCAGTAAATTTTTAGAACGAGAAACCCAAAGGAGTGATAAAAATGATAACTCATATTTTAGGATATGAGAAGATGTTTCTTTCCCCTATGTTAATAATTTCCAATTATCTTGCGAAACAAGGATCAATTTAAGTGCTTTCATATTTTGCTTTAAAATTACAACCTGTGTTGTTGTTGTCGTCGTCGTCGTCGTCGTCGTCGTCATCATCATCATCGTCGATCGGGTTTCCTTATGAAACCAAGAAAATTAAAATTTTCCATTTTTAATTTAACCAGTCGATGAATTGTATATGAAGTAATTTTCATGTAATTAATCCTAGGGGTAGCATGTGTTTTCCTGACTGAGAAAAGAAAATTAATTAAGGCGGATTAAAACGAGTAATTTACGAGAAAAGAGTAATATTCTGACTACAGACATTATCCCTTAACTGCAAAGATGTCCTTTCATTCCTGTGTAATTTTAAACTTTAATAGTACACGTTAAAACGATAGATTTTTCAGTTTATTTTTCATTCATTCGATTATTGTCGGAATTAAAGAGCACATGCGGCAAACTCTCCCCGTCTTTATCTTGGTATTAATGCAGAATTTTTAGTAATTTAAGTTTCATAATTTTCCACGATAATGACTGTACCGTAAATTACTCGAGTATCTCGGATGCTTTGCAATGTATTCAAATACTTTTAAATAAATGATTCTTTATTAAAAATTACAATACTAACATATATTAAAATTATAAATAAGTGAATTTAGCGAATAATAATACCAATTAATTTTTAAAAAATATCAATACATTGCCTAGATATTTTAAAACACTTCTTTCGCATAAAATGCTATAATACAGAGCAAAATGTCCAATGTAAAATGTACTTATGTCTAAATGCTAATCCTTTCTGAAATAATGCCTTTTCTGAAATAATGAAGTGTAGAATCATGTAATTAAAATAAAATACATAAAAATATTTAAATTTTTTTAATGCATCTGAAAGAATCCATAAAAAAAAAAGATTAATTTAAAAGATTTGCCTTTAGGATTAAATTAAATAAATCATACGATTTTATTTCTTAAAAATTTTCAGACAATACCTGAGTGCACATCTCCAGTAACATAAAAGGACATTTCCAATCGTTGCTATTCTTAATTATACGATTCGTTTAAGCATGAAGTTGAATATATTTTATTTATAAGAATGTAACGATTAAACTTATGAATAATTTACTTTTATCTTCTTCTATTCTGTAAATAGAATCTTTTATCTCTTTATAAATATTTTAAATTTTAGTACATTTTATTCCTCTAACTGATATTAAAACTTTAGAAAACGTTTTGTGTATTTCGATTACTGAGTTTTGCTATTATGTGATAAATTTTTAGGATTTATTATTTTCAATGTTAAGAATGATATGTAGGTAGAATATTAAATGATATTGCTTCTCTGCAATATATTACAGTCGAATCCTTTTTTTTTTTTTATCTATCTATATATATATATTTTACTACTATTTACTGTTCCATGCCGAATCTCCATTTTTGTGTACGGTACTACTGGCATGAAACATTTGATATACAGATGTATAAAGGAGAATAGTATCTATATTTCTTTTTATCCGGTTTTTCTATTACTTTTCTCAAAAAGAAGTTCGAAGTCTTTCCAGATTTATATCTCGATCTAATAATAATAATATATTTTGCATAGAATTCTATATCAACTGACTATATGGATCTAGATTTTTAAGAGATTGATAAAATAATTATGCAATTAATAAAATTTCTGTTTATCGACTTCGTAAAAAAAAAGAAACATTTTTAAATTTCAAATGTAATATTTTATTAAACCTATTAATTTTTTATTATAATAATTTAATTCTATAAAATTTATTAAATTATATCTGTTCGTTTTCATTTAACGTATTAAAACGACTCTTTTAATTTAATTTTAAACATTAAATAATTAAATTATTTAACATGTTTTAATCTCATTTTATTAAAAGATTAAAAATATACACAAAAACATTAAAGACAATAATTGGTTAGAAATTACGAAAAGCAATTAAATTTTATTCTTTCTCGGTATATATTTTTTTTTGTTCATATTTATATAGTATTTGATTTTTCGAAAATTTTTAATCTGTTGTAATCAATTTTACAATATTATTTAATGAACTTAAAAGATTAATGTTAAATCTGATTAAGTAATAATATCAATTAAAAATAATTTATGACAATAATTAAAATGACAATTTTTAGGGGGAAAAAATATGAGTTTGAAACTTTTCTAAAAAATAATTTAATAGACGTTTTTTGTTAATAAAAATTTTTTTATTACTTTTTTTTATCTCGTTTTTGTATAACGAAGTTAACAATTCTTCCATATTTCAAAACAGTTATAAATTAGAAAAAAAAAAAATGTTTTTACGACAACAACAAAAGCAATTTTTGATATACAGATCGCTTCTTTGAAATTCAGAAAAAAAAAAGAATTATTTTTTGTGATAATTAAATAGTCAAATTTATTTTAAATATATTCTTAAGTGCCTCTATTAAACGTAAACTCCATTAGTAATTTTTTTTATCACGATACAAAAACATCCACGCTGATAATATCTCGAAATGACGGTCATCAACAATGGCATCGATAGATATGGTTAAGGCATTAAAACATATTTTAGAAGGAAAAATAAACTTTATTGCTTTTGTATTATAAATTAGGTACTGTATAATGAATTTCATTTAAAAATTGAACAGCTAATACTTTTGTTGAGAAAATACGCGTATCTCTTCTCATTGTATAGCTTATGAATGACCTGGCTTTCACACCATTAGCTAACCTACTCTTTAATCTCCGCATGCCATTAATTTCAGTAATTACAAAATAATTATTTGTTTTCGTTCAAATGGAATTGCTTGAATTATAGGACAACATTACTGCCCTAGGCATCAGGAAATTAGCTAGATATTAACGTTAAATTTAAAGGTTTTATTCTCTGTAGCGTGTAACTCCTTCCGTCTATCAGCAATAAAGTTTAGTTGAATCTCTCTCAAAGGGTAAATCCCTTAGGCTTTAATAAAGTTCGAGTAAGTTTTTTCCTGGAGCTATATTTCTCGCAATTTTAAGGAAAGTATGAGCGAAATAGTTTTCTGTTTTAACTGCCTAAACTGGAACTTGTACAATATTTTTCTTCTATTAATTGCAATATCTCTGTTATTAATACTGTTGTTTGCTAGCCTGTGGCTGTTTGATGTTGATTCTGGATGCCTGTAGGAGAATCTTGGTTCGATTCCCAATTGGCTGTTCTTATATTCTCCAATCGTCTTCATTGAGATAGACCTGCCAACGGCCATGGTATATATGTAAACTTATTACTTGTGATTAATACATGAAAGATCGTGCCAAGTGCCTTTTCAGCTAATATCATTATATATATAAATAATAAAATATGTCATTACATTACTTTCATAATAAATTCTCTTAACGAAACGAATTAATTGTAGAAATTTTAGAATAAATAAAATTTCCATACTCTTACAGAACTTCGTATATATCTTGATATCTTCGGAAATGGACTACTACTACTCTATTGTCATTTAATGTAAATTTTGTGCTAACGTTACAAATATTTAAAACAAAATTTAAATGTATTACATTAAGAAAAATTAAATATAATATGACAATTAATCAGTTCCAAAACGTTAATTACACATTTAATAAAAAAATTTGCAACTTTATATCTATGTGAATATGTAAATATATATATATATGTATATTTATATATTCAGATATTTACAAGTAAATATATATCAACTATATTTTATACTTCATGTCTAAGAAATATTTAAATGTTACCATATATTCTAGTTAGGTCAGATTTTTTTGAACCTCTTACCACCTGGTTATGCAAAAAGAAAAGTAACGTAAATGGCAAACAGTTGGAGAAAAAGCATTTATTTCGCATTAGCTGCAGGCAAGAGTCGCCCTAATGGTGTTGTCCCTTTTATACTAAGTTTGTCCATTCAATAGATCGATATAATAGATCATAAACGATTTGAAACTTTATTGACACAAGTGCGAACGTTGTGCACGATTTATTGTCTTCGAGACCTTTTATTTCTTTTATCCATCCAACCTGCCAAAAAAAAAGAAAAAAAAATTTCTCGTTGACAGTTTTTTCGATAATCTTCAAAAGGTTTATAAAGTTTAAGACGTGATCGGTATGCATAAATAATAAGCGACCCAATACAATCCGAAGGGCAACATTAAAAATAAAGAAAAAAAAATCAATTTATTTCCTTGACTTATCTAGATTAAATTGTTCGATAGAATAAATGACATTTTCAAAGGAAAATTTTGAGTGTAATCAGCAAATGTGCCATTAAAGTACTTGCTATTTATCGATATATTGTTTATATTTTATATTTAAGTATTTGATTGTCTTGTCTTTAAGCTCTCTTGAAAACCTTGACATTGAAGCAATTCTCACTGAAACATACGTTAAAACCACATTAATAATTATTAAATTCGTATAAATAAACTACTGTATTTAATAATGCTATCAAACAAAATTGATGTTGAACAAAGAAATTCCATTTTATATGCTTTGTAACCATGTCATATATTTATTTAACCACGCAACAAGATATTAAACAGATTCATTATAAAGACTTTTTTTTAAAATATAATTTAGGAGATTAACACATTTAAGAGGTGTCACTAAAGATGGAAAAGCTCTGTCTTATAATTTCCGAATATTATAACCCATTAATCAAAAAATATTGTATATGGAGACAGAATAACAATTTATGTACGATATCGAACTTTTTTAATTATTTTAATAATCTCGAAAAGATAATTTCCGATTCTTAAAGTTATTTTAAAGCAAATTAACTGTTTGTGCCCCAGTTTTATATTATTTTAATATTTATAGTTTGATTTATATGGCTTCTTATAAAATTAAATATAGAAAAAATTCCTCGTTTGAAACTGGAGCCTCAAAAAAAAAAAAAAAAAACGCATTAAATTCAAATATTACAATTTCGAACGTTTTCCAATTTTCTTATTGTAAGTAATACGTTTGTGTTTCTCTTCGACGAAATTTTATCCAGCAAGTAAATGTACACCATCAGTTTTTACGAGTTTTAAATTGAGTTTTTACTAACCAACTGATAGTCACGTAAATTCAAACGTCTTATACATTAAACTTATTTACTTTATTTCTCCGTTTTTATTATCAATATTATGAAAGTTTTGTGTGGTATGAACAACCATCCATAAACATATAAAACATTGATGCGGAATTTGACAGAACGCATGACAAATTTGTTTATAATTCATCCAATTTTTGTAACCTGACCAAGAACCGTACGCTGGGGATGTGCGTGTTTGTCAGCAATATCAATAAATAGCAAGAGTATATGACTAAAGTAGCACCTGAATGCAATAAAATCGGACATCATTTATTTCTAAATTTAGTCAATGTATTTGCCAGACCATGCCTTGCACCTAGAGGTTGTATTATGTCACGTTTTGTTGACAGTTATCAATAAATCAATGAAACAAACGATTTGAAGTATTATTGATGCGTGCTATAATGAAGGATTTATTCGACTCGCTTTCTGATTACTGCGCTGACTTTCTGCTAAATGTCTTTCCCCCCTTATGATAAAAAATGCGATATTTTAGTTTGGCAAAAATCATTATAAGTTATGGACTGCTTACCAAGTTTCTCAGTTAAAAACTTTTAAAACTAATAATAACCTCTACCGAATAAATGCGAATAAATATTTATTAAATTTTAATGATATACAACATATTAGAAGATATATTAGATTTTATATATATATATATATATAGATATACACGCAAGTTCTATATTTAATAATATTTCCAAAATCTCTATAATATTTCTGACTTATAAGCTTTCTCATAAAACTAATGCTAACATTTTTTATATTTAATAAATCACCAGACGGAATGTCTGAAATTAAAAATTATTTTTGTTTGTAATTTTTATAGATTTTTACATCTAAAAAATTGCAAAATTTTTAAGTTATTTTTCTTGTCTAACAAAATTTAATAACATAAGAGAATGTTAAACAAATCCAATCTTAGTAATGACCTTAAGTTAAAGTACAATATAGCATATATAAACTGAAATTTTAACTCGACTAAGTTAAGTTTGTAGAATACATATATCTACCTGTTTATTTAGGTAATATATAAATATATTTGTGTCTGTATAAAAGGTTTACGTTTTCTTTAAAAAAATAAATAAGCAGATTTAAACCTTCGGTTCGTTTTTTTACGAGTCGAAGTAAGGAAACATAAACCCGGAGGCATAAAGATTTTACAAAATGGTAAAAAGGGAAAATGAGTATACCAGAAAGAAATTGAAATGGAAACTGGAAAGTAGTAAGTATTTGCATATAAAGCTTGAAGCAATGTGCGACTGAAGAAAGTGGTTAGCACGTTAAAGAAAAAAGGAGGGAAAAAAAACAGAAGAACGAATTTAGAAATTCTCATTTTTATGTCATACTGGGGGGAAAACCTCTTTATATGATTATCCCTTTGATTCATTCATAAAAATTTGTTGATATTTAATCAAAATTTGTATGGAATGTAACACGAAATAATGTTAAATAATATACTGTAATCAAAGTAGACTTCAATTATCTCTTAAAATTAATCTTTTATGTTGTTTCTAAGCTTTATAATGGCGAACAATTTTTCTACAGCGAACAGTCAATAAACACAATAATTAAATTTGAATACAAAAAAAAAATTAAATGCTATTTTTCGCAGTAAATTGCATAAAGTAGATTGTATTTATTTTGCACTTCTTTAACAAACAAGCAAGAGTTCTTTTAAAATAATAATTAAATTAATATTTATTTAATTAAAATTTAAATAAAAATCAATTTTACTTAGCAATAACAATTTATTTTCGCAACGTAAAAAAATTTGTTTAATGTCTTAACTAAAAAAAAATTAATTTTAAATATTGTATACAACAACAATGAACGAAGCGATTATTACATTAGTCTCTCGAGTAAAAACATAATAATAATAATAATGTATAAATATTTATGAATATATCATCATAAGAATATTTCATCATAAGCATGAAGAAGAAGCGTATTCAGTTGTTTAGAATAATATCTTGTTATATATTCTGTTTGTTTGGTTTTCGGCTTTATTCGATCAACGATTCTTAAACAACAACAAAAAAAATATAAATAATAAATTGAAATAATATTTCATTGTTATTCTTAGATTTTCTCTTGAAGTAGCGAGAAATTAAATTATGTAAATATTATCTATGAACTGTTAGAGTAATTATTAGGCCTATATATGCATTCGCATGTGATAAAGAAAATGTTTTAAAAAAATTATACAGAGTTACTTAAAACTTAAATATCTCGATGCTTAAAAGAACGAATGAATAACGACTTAAAAAGACAGAAAATTGTTGTATATAAAATCAATTAATTATTTGTAAATTCATAACTAATTTCCTCGCAGTATGTGTGTATAGCAGATAGGCAAACTGTTTATGGCTTCGTGATTATGAAAGTAAAACTGTAATAATAAATGATTCTGCTAAATCCTCACGCATATTTTATGATGAAATTAAGAAATAGAGAAATTCGTAGTATATTGAATGCATTGCATGATGAATTCGGCTTGCGTGCAGTTTCAGATAAAGCGCTTTCTGATCCAGAAGTAAGTTACGATCTCTCTTGAGATTTGGTGGTACTGCGGTACAGAAACAAATAAGGCTAACCAGAGGTTGGTATATAATAAAAGCTAGCAGACTAACAACACAAATACATTTAACATTCACACGGCGTCAAAACTAATTTATACAAACAAACGGTATACAGACAACTTCATATTGCATTCAAAACAAAATACGGATTTCCAATTAAATGTAACTGAACGAAGTCTTCAGGTCAGTGACAAAAATATTTTCTCGCAGATGATTCTCTCTCTACTTTTTTTAAAAATTTGTATTTTGATTTATTACTTTTGTTTTCTGTTTGTTGTAAATTTGTTTAAACCAATTTGATTGCAAATAGAAAACAAATATATTCATATTTAATATTCTTTCATATTAACAAAATTCGGTACGAGATATTTGTAAACAGAATTTCGATATTTAATATTTAATTTTTGTTTTGAGTGACAGAAATAATATCGTGTTTGTGTATCAGTTAACATGGAGTGACAAATAAATAAATATTAGAAAGAATAAGTTGTTAAATAAATAAATATATATCAAACTTTTTATATATGCCAAACAATTATTTTTATAATCAAGATCTGACAGTATATACAGAATGATGTCATTGTTGATGATAAAAACTTTATAAAAATATTAAGAATGCTATATTATTATTATACCATTCATCTAAGCATCGTTGATCATCCTTCTGGCTATAATAAATGGAATATAATGTAAATATCTTCTGAATTAATAAAGATGATAGAACACAAATCCACTTTCCATACATTATCTATATGTCTTCATGGTGTTACACAAATATCAGATGTAGGAGTTAAAAATATTTATATTTATCGGTAAAAACGTTCGCTTTTAATGATTTACCAAAATATTTTAATCTTAAGATATTCTAATTTTATTATCGTTCGATTTTACTTTCTATCTCTCATGATACACAAATCTTAAAATCATTTATATATAGGTCATCATGTTTATAAAATTTACAATATTCTTGTTTCGTTCCTAAGCAATACATCTTCAAAAATTGCCATAAAACAAAACATAAGTAACGAAGGGAGAAAAATAGGATTTTCAGTTATTCTAAAAAATTAAAACATTCTGATAACATTAGAATATTTTTATGATAATCATGAAATATGAAAGATTTTTAATGGCAAATAAATAATCGAATATTGAATTCCTAAATTTCTTTAAAACATAATTCATTTATACGACATGATTCTTGCCATGCAGTATTTATTACATATCTGTTATTATTAATGTTATGATGATAACATTAATAAAATGTATATAAGAAATGGCTATTCTTGTAATATAGGCTATATATATATATAGTTAGGTTGCATTATTATCCATTATCCATTAGTCTCGAGGTTTTACCACACGAAAATCTAGAGGCAATTTCTCATAATAACCTAAAGCTAAATATGTTTTTGCGTTTAATTCGCAGAAATATTCCAATAAAGATAAAAAAATAGCTACATAAATTAATATCAAATATACTGTATAATATTAATCACAACTGGAAAAGTTAAGAAATAATGACGGC
This sequence comes from Androctonus mauritanicus, assembly GCA_011317285.2. NCBI lineage: Eukaryota > Metazoa > Arthropoda > Arachnida > Scorpiones > Buthidae > Androctonus > Androctonus mauritanicus. The sequence goes on along the minus strand of WUQG02333142.1, from coordinate 15,057 downwards.
AATTAGAATCAGTGATGTGCAGGTATTCTTTCCTGATAATATATCTAAGCATACTATAATTAATTTTTTAACTTTGATATATGTTTGGATGTTTGGAGTTGGTATTATTTTATATATTTTTTCTTATTTATATCCAAAATATTTGTATATCTTCACCTAATCATCACTATCCATTCATCAACTCTCATCATTATTAAAAGATAAAAAAAAATTCGAATTTTGTGGACACATGTAGATTAAAATTCTAGGAGATTGAAATAAGAATATAAATCAAAAATTCATTAAAATCTAAGTTTAAAAAAATACTTCCAAGAATTTTTTCATAAAGCATTCATTCTGCTTTTGAGGGGATATCTATAGACAATCTCGCAAATAACTGTTTAACGATAATATCATTAAATATACTCAAACTATTTTAAATATATATGGAGAAAGAGGGATTTTAATCCATAATTTATGGAACAATAATTGATAGAACTTCAGATTATCCCCAAACTGAAAAATTAACTTATAAAATGAGATTTATAATGTTACAAATTATATAAAATATAATTAACATGATAATATACCATCAAATTGCTCTCAGAAGAAATTCAAGTAAAATCATGTTAAGTATCCATCACAATAATTAATTTCATGCTAAACCATCTTTATTGTCGTATCATAAAAATTCTGTAGCTTATAATTAAAGCGAATAGCGCACATACAAACCGAATTGTGATAAAGACAAATTACAGATCAGTAAGTACAATAGTTTGGATATATAGCACAAATCGATGAAGCAATATCAAGAAACTTTATAGACTAGTTGCTGTTATTCTGAATACAAATAGCTAACAGGATAACATGAAATTGTGCATTTTTCTGCATAGAGATAAAAATCAAAGCAGAGGAATAATTACGAATCTAAATAGTCTGTTATGCTATTATAACTATAGAAAGGCTTCAAAATTAATTATTTAATCTAATAATTCTTTTATTCTCTGCAGAAGACGGCGGCTTTAATCATATCTAACATAATAAGAAAATTTTTTAATTTCGGAAATGATTCATTCCTTATTTTCCAGGTATGCACGGAAATTAAAAGATTGCGTAGAAAACAAAAAGATTCTGTACTTGATTATGGCTTAATCTTCTGTAAAATTTCACTCGATATAAAAAATAACGATATTTTTAATATTAAGAAGTCTGGACGAAAAATTCTAATTTAAAACTTTCTGCCTAATACAAACATTGCAAATTATTTATGGTAAAGAAAATTATATAATTTTTTTTTTATTTAATAAATATTTATTTTTAGTTATATACAGTACACATTTTTCTATAATAATAAAGTATTTATACTTTCATATTTAATTATATTGTTTTAAAAATATTTTATTCCAAAGTACAATAATCAAAAACTTAAACACAATTAAATTACTTCTCTGACATGGAATCAAAATTAAATATGTTTAAAAATAATTTTTTTTTCCAATACTTTAATTATTTAATTGCTTATGTTTAAACAAGCAATTCTTTAGCGAATGCAAATAAAATTTTAATTGAAATTTATTTGTTTAAATTTAATTTCCGTTTGCTTCAAGTATTTTCTTGTATCAACAGAACATATATACATACAGAAAATATGATGGAACGGTTAAGAGTTTTATACTTTAATGAAAATTATAAATTAATAAATAATCGTTGTTTCATTAAAATTATTTATTAATCTCGTGTATAAACTACTAGTCACTATTTTTTCGCTGGATAATAAAAGTTTTAACAGGCGTTACCAATAAAATATATTGCACCAATTTAAATAAATTTTTACCGGTTTAGCAATTAATAAAAATATTAAATTTTTAAATTTGCTTACTTAAATCTTTATGTCGTTTGAAAATTTAAATAATTCGCTGAAATATTTATCAAGAAGGATATTTTAAGTTATTTAAAAGTTTTAGATGTCGAGGTTTTAGTTTTAACGCATTAGCTAGACGGCATTATAGCAAGCCGCTTTGATACTAGAATATTGATTATCTTTTTTTTTTTTAAATTAGATAATAAACAACCTTATCGTTCTAAACCCTAAATTATGAGTAAAATTAAACAATATGTGAAGAAAATAATTATTTTTAGTACAGATTATGCTATCTATTTATACAAAGTTTGTTTGAAAGAACGTGGAAATTTATAGATTTTTAGTTCGCTTTTCATATTCTGTTAAAATTTTACGCGGTTCTCATTCTTTTATCATCAATATGAGCATTAAAACGTATAAAGATAAGAATAGATCAATACCGAAACACATTTTGTTTTTTTTTAATGCATAACTTCATGCAATAATGATATTTAATGCTTTTTATCGTTAAAACTTCATCGAATTTATAATCATTCATATTTTTTAACCTTTTAATAAAACGTGTAAGTTATTTTTACTAAATTAGAATCATATTTTATATTCTAAGGAATCAGTTTTCAAAATAAGGAATTTATTTTTATCAGCTAAGATTTTTATCAAATAAGAAGTTGCAATAAATATTTATCTTTTGGAGAAGAGAGAGAGAGAAAGAATCTGATAGAGTACCTTGCAGGATAAATGCCCTATTTAGTTAGATAGGATTCTTCATCCTTGCAGATACTTAATTTGGAAAGTGTACCATGCTACCAATTGCATTAGTATGCTGCTTTTAATTCACAGTGGGAATTCTTGTGCAGTTTTACATTCGTTGTGATGTTCCAAAGTGATCTACTACATCTACAGGTATATTTTTACTGTTCTCCAGAATTTAATAAGATATTTAATTATAAGGGAAAAACTACGTAAGAAATCTGAATGATAGCTTTAAATATATATATATATATTGTCTCCATTAATCTTCTCTTACTTAAGTTTTATAAAGGACAAGCAGATTGTTGTAGATGTATCCAATATTAAAGTTTGGTAATCGCTGTATTGAAAATTTTTAATGATAAAACCTGGCAATTAGTTTAAAATGCAAGAATCTTCAGCAGAATTTATCGATTTTCTCGATTCTACGTTACTTACTACAAGTAACCGCTTATCGTTAAATGAATAATTTTGCATTTATGCGTTTATTAGATTACACTTGTGGTTATTTATATCGTCCTGTGTTAACACAAACAAAATGTAAAATCATTAAGATACCTTCGAAATATATTAGAAAAGTTTCCTAAAAATGTATAAAAAATTTGTTTAATTCGATTTTTCTAACAGAATTAATCATTAAAATAATAATAATAATAACAACAGCAATACGTGTTTGTACAGATTTATTTAAAAATTATCATAATCGCCCCGGAGTTATCATAAAAATAACTTTTCAAGTTTCCTTCCTTTTGCATATGGAGCGTATAATATTAGATCGGGAACTCTTTATTATAATAAAGTATTATGTTTGGTAAATCCGGACTTTTGTTAAGAGAATCTGAGAGGAGGTCTGACGTGTTATTGCCTTACCGATTAGTATAATTTACAGACCATTTATAGATGGCTGCGTAGTATCAAAACCGAGCTTCTTTTAAGATGCTCATATTTTATCAATCTTTGTCAGTTCTGCTAATATGGTAATTCACTTAGGTGGAGCCAAAAGAGGAAGTGGGTAACTATGGTGGTTATAAAGCGGCGGGTTGTCCGGTAATTACAAGCAGCAAAAGCAGCCACAGAAACCTCTGTCATTTAATCGTGAAATCTATAGCCATTTGTGTCGCAAGAATCGACTAGGCAGCTGTGCGCTTCCCACTACAGTACTATACCTCTGCGAATTCAATGAATAAAATCTAATTATACAAACTTTCTTCTAAGGTCTAAATACTGTAGAAAAATAGCTTATAAATAAAAACACGTTTCTGTTTTATATATATATATAAAAATATGAAAGTTACTTGATGATAGCTAGGATTCGATTTTTACGTTACTTCGTTCTGTCACTAAAAGAAATATCATACCACAAGTGGTATCGAAAAGGTAATTAGTGCCTGCGGTTGACAATTGGAAGCAGTTTAACTTGGCATTGTTAAAGTTGACACATCAGTCCATAAGTTGTATTGGGAAAGACATACAGTTGGCAAAGATCGTTTCTAGATAATTTCTAATCTTTTGTGTGAATTTTTAAGAATCGTGTTCTACTTAGATAAGCATTTTGACCTAATTTGATACGAGTGCTTTAAGATACACAGTATTATAAAATGATGTTTTTCTATTTGTTTTCTAACGAGATGGACGTTTGTAATCGATGCAAGATTATTTAAGAAAACGCTGCTTTCTTTTTTTCTTTTTTGAAGTTTTTTTTAATTTCTTAAGTACAGTGTGTTTATATTAATGGAAGGTACTTGTTTATAACGTAAGGTGCTTTCAAAAAGAAATTTTTATGAGCTTATTTGCGTTATTTTAAAGAGATTTTTATTCAAATGCATAAACAATAAGACGATTCGAATTTATCAAACTTTCTTTTTCTATACGATAAACAAAACCTTATTATAATCTGATGATTTAAGCCTGACTCGGAAAATGCTTTTTTTATTTTATTTTTCAAATTATTCGAGACAATTTTTATATATATATATTTTTTTTCTTTCATATACTTTCGCCGTTTCTTTCTTTGATCTCCGTCCAAATGTTTCTAGGTTTATCTTCTAGACTATTTTTTTTTTAACAGATAAATTTTTCTTCGCACGTAGTGTTTCTTTTCCTGCATTTTAGAAATGGTAATGTTAAAATAGGACCATTCTTCGCATTTCAACATTCTTGTCACTGGGTATTGATGCTATGTTTCAAGGGATTACTGCTTTCGGCAGAACAAACGTGAAAGTTTTCTATAAATCCATCTCTACTTGATACTCAATAAAGGAAAGTGCATATTTCCAAACGTAATACTATAGTACTAAAGTTTTCCTCAGTTATTGAATACTCCTCTCTTGACGAAGATCAAAGTTTTTAGTCACTTTTAATGGAAAGATTATTATTTACAGATTTTTACATGATCCTTTATGAATATACTATACGTATATAGAACACGGGATCCAGTCCAGATGATGTAGTTTTGGAATTAGAAACCATCCGAAAGCATTTAGCTCGTAATATTCAAAACATGTAGAGAAGCTAATTCATATATAAATAACAAACTTTTGTTTTTATTCTTTGAAAGATTGGATGAAAATTTCCAATTTTCTGTCTCCTTTTCTGAAAATCTTTTATATATTTTAGTCAAATTAGAGTCCTATATATATATATATACACACAGTATATATAGGACTCTTGTTAATTTGACTAAACACACACACACACACACACACACATATATATATATATATATATATGTGTGTGTGTGTGTAATTCAAAAGAAACTTATTTACAGCCTTCATTAAAACATAATCATCACCTTTTGTAAAAAAACATATGCATTCGTACCACTCAAGTTAATATCGTTTATATTCATTAATATTTCTAATTTAGTTCTTATTGGATTTATTCGATTCGTTTTTATTATGAATTTTATCATATTATTTTTTTCTTTTATTATATAACTTATAAGAATTTTAATTGTTTGATGCTTAAGAAAAACAAAGCTAATTTTCCGTATTATATTATTCTTAATTCTGTATTTGCTAAACATGTTTTCGTTTTTAATAAATTTATTTCTATTTGTAGCACCAAACACTTTGCATTAAATGTTAAATAAAATTTACTTTTTCATTATTAAACGAAATTGAATGTTTTAGTAATGTGTTCTAAAAGAAAAATAATCAGCGAAACTATTTTAAGAAATGAACTTTTTAAGTAGAGTATCGCATGAAAGTAGAACATGATAATGTTAAAAAGAGAGAGTGAAAAAACAAAAGAAAAAATTGGCACTCTTCTCTAACGTAACATTATAACTATTTAATAATTAAATTTAGTGCTCTATGACCTACTATAATCACAAAATAACATAATCTATCTTTTATTATTATTTATATATGCACCGTTTAATAATTTTTAAAAGAGATTTTTGAGTTTTAATCAACGAAAAAAAAATCGAAACTTTTTAATGTTCGTTTAAGTTAGTTTAAATCCTAATGATCTCTTAGCGAGATTAAAATAATCCTAAAACGGAAATTCGTTATAAATTTGCTTTCAAAATTAGTGATATTCTCTCAATAGAAAGGAATTGTAAAGAGTTGGCATCAATTCTCCTAATTCATCCAGTTTGCTAACTAAATGCAAAGTTGACGATGTAACGTTACAAAAGGATAATATTTACCGAGGAAAAGCAGCATTCTCTTGAAGCGGAAACTTGTATCTCAACATAGTAACCTATTAACGGAAATAGAATTAAGTAATCAACTTCCTAACAAATCTGTTTATCTCTTTATTGCTTAAATAAAGCAACGGAGTTAGCCGTCTACTGAGAATTATGTAATACAATCTTAATTTGTTGAACGATTTATAATTATTCTGCTTAACATTTAATATCATACATATCATCAACCGAGTAGTAAAATCTGTTGATTTGATCAAATATATCTACTCGAATATATAGGTTTTTCGACGTAAAATTCGCAAGTTTACGAGTATATTTTATAAGAAGCAATCGCATATATATATATATAGGAATAGGTTTCGCGTAAATCGAAACCCATTATTTTTATGAACAGCGACATGAAGAGAATATTTAAAAGAACAGTTTAGATACGGTTTAGATTGCTAGAAACAGTGTTTATTGGAAAGTTCAGTTATTGTATGGATAAGGATGTAGCCTAAAGGATACTAGAAGAGTTCGCCATTCAAGCTTCTCCAACGATAAAATTGGACTGCAGAAGATAAGACAAGAAGAGAGAACAGATCTTTCTAGCGAATAAAAACTTGGAATGAAAAAATAAAAATAAAAATTGGACCAAGAGAAGTAACTCGATTTCATTTTATATAAAATTCGATAAATATCAAAGTAATGTTTAAATTTTAAAAATTCTGGATACAAATTCGCATTGGTTATTTGGAATTTAATATTTCCTGGAGAAAATAGATGTTAAGTTTGCTATTCAACTAATGCACACAATTTTATTATGCACTTAAAAAATATTTATTGTTAATATACTATAATTCACCATACGCCTTCTCTTTAAGTGTTGCTTATAATAATTTTAAATTACTTTATACTTTTATTACTATTCTTAGATTTTTACTGCAGTGAATATTCCTCGTATAGTTTATTCTTTGTTTTATATTTAGTTTTTCGAATGGCTTAAATGCAAAAAAAAATCTTTTACTATTATTATTATTATTATCATCTGGAAATTTTTAATTATAACGGTTATAAATTTTCGAAAAATATACAGTATATTTTTTTTTGTATTAGATTTATTCATAAATATTAATATGTTTGCTTAAGGGAAACTGCTAAAATTGCATCGTAATTTTAATAAATTATAACATCGATGCACGAAAAAAAAAACACTAAGCATTTTACAACAACGAAGACAATGCAAAAAAATGAAAAAATTTTTTCCGCTAATCTTAAGTAATTTAATACTGTATTAGTAGTGAGATTTTTAGTCAAAGTTTGCACTGAAGTAGGTTTAAAGAGAGGGAGAAAAAAATTTAACGAGCACAATTATTTAAACAAACCATAATTATTGCATGTCTTGCAAGTAAATGACTTAGACAAAACGCAAGGAAAGTATTTTGTGACGAGTAACAAGAGCTCACCTGTCCAATTATAGACAGAAAAACAACGTGTCGTGAAGAGGACTATCCCGATCTATAATCGCTTGTAATTGTTAGCCGATACTCGTGGCCAGTTCTCTCTTAATGAACTGTTCTTGTCCCATTAGTTGTACTTCATCGCTGGTCATTGTCTATCTGAGTTGGCTGCTACACCCACTTGCAGCTCTCCTTTGATATTCCTGTCATCTGTCATATTTGAAATTCCTCAAGAAAATATGTAACGAACTGTTTAGAGAAGAAAAATGAGCGAGTGTTGCATAATATATGTAATGAATAATCTCACCATTAACATTGCGTGCGATAATAAAGACACATGAAATGAATCGTCACTCTTTCGATAAAGAATGGCCTGATTTTTAGACTGACAATCAATCAGATTTTTCGATGAAAATACAGCTCTCATTATAATAAAGTTCAAAAGAAGAAGAAGAAGAAAGGCAGCTGCTTTCAAGTTTTTCTTTATTATATTCCCGCAATGTTTATTTCCGTAAATCTTCCGAGCTTTGCTCAAAGTTTTTATTAAAGAAGATTAAAGTATAATAACTGTGTAAACAGCTTAAATAATATTAATAATAATAAAAAAGAATGAAAATAGATTTAGGAAGAAATACCAAAATGCAGTTTATCTTTGAAAACAGAAGGCGTGAGAATAGGATAAACCATGTAGACTATAGACTAAAAGAATGATTGAGATTTAAAGAAGATCGGCTAAAGAAAAGAAAGATGCTCGTGGATGATTTGAGGGATAAAAGTGAATTTTAAACTTGAAAGGAGTGAACAATGGATAAGAATTTATAGGAAAAAGAAACAATGGAAAGACTAGGATAGCTTGGCGTCATTTTAAACAACCCGATTTATGTACAAAACTAAGAAATGAACTTAAATTCGCTTTCTGTGCTATCTTTCAATCAAAGTATAAGCTTGGATAATCTTCACATCGTGCATAAGATAATGCATCGTTTAATAAATTATTTAATAACATTATAATTAAATCCTAAAATTATTATGGTGATATCAATTATTTTGAAGATTTACGATAGAAAATAAAAAAAAATAAATATTTTTATATATTACATATTTTTAGTAACTTATTCATTTAATTGTAAATTATTTCTTGTTCATTTTATCTTAAATGAACAAAAAATAAATAAAAACTTGGCTAGAGATAAAATAATATTATCTAGATATGATCTTGTTTATCATAAAATAGATTTTGAATTATAGAAATTCATTGCAAAGAATTTAAAGAATAATTCTATATCAAAAAAATTATAAAATTTGATGATAATTTTTTTTTTGTACTTTTACAAGAATCTATAAACACAAAACAAAAATTTTACAAGAAAAAATAATTATCTATTATAACTATGATCATTAATCATTATATAAGTCTCCCATAAAGTTAATAAAAATTAAAAATACAACAATTACTGTCGAATGATATTTTTTTCCTCACAATACAATTTATCACAATCACTAATTATAACATTAATTAAATATTCAACAGTAGAAAATGTTTATTGATTTATCAATACTCTTTTGTTTATTAAAACATTACTTATTTATGAACTTACGAGATCTATCAATGGATAAAAGCTAAATCAGTTTTGAAAAACAGATTTTGGGCGCAGATTATCATTTAACAGCAAGTCTCTAAACAACGTTATTATCCTTCTAGTAACAGCATTCTAACAACAAAGATCACATCATCTTTGTTCACTACAGTAACGAGTAAGTGACATTATTAGTTTCCACTAACAACTCTGAAACTTCTTTCAAAAGAGTAATAATACATGTTTGTCGTTAAATGGGAACAAGTTGTTAAAAATCGGTATTTTTTCCTTTTTTTTTCAGTTTGTTAAGATTCCCTAATTTGAAAAATCTTTCCATGTACCAAAGCCACTTTTATCAAGAATAATTTGATATACCTTATAAGCTATTTAGGATTTTTCTATAGGTAACTACGTAAACGTCATGCATTTCCAGAGAAATATTAAATATTTTATCATCTCTGAAGCAAATTAGCTCGAAAATGTGTTTGGATTACTCATAGATTTCTTTTTTTTTTTTTAATCAATTCTCTAGATAAATCAGTTCAGCCGTGCTTAGCATTACAGGAGAAACTGTTTAGTTTCTCGAATAACTTATTAATAATTATTACTTAGAATAAAAGCCGTCAGTTATTGCTCAAATATCCAGACAGTATGGCGTCAAAAATTACGAATTGTCTTGTTAGAACGACTGAAACTCTTTCACCTGCCACCATGCAGGTTGTTATGTCGAACACGTTCTTTCATCACGTGATTCTTTCCTACCTGGTGTAACATATGACGTGTCGCGTAATTTTCGAGATGTTAAATAAATAACATCGACTAGACAGATTTGCGTTCAGAGTGGTAAGTACATGGCAAGATCAATAGCAATTTTTAATGTCACATTATTTAAATGATCCTAGCATTTTTCATATTCAAATTTCATTTAATGCAAATTTTACGTAACGATTATATAATTAGGAAGAAATGAAGAGATTTCATTGTTAGCATGTTAAGAAGAATGAATTCCACAAAAATAAAGTTTTTGCCGTATAAAAAATAATAATTAATTCACTTATATAGTAGAGTTACTAGTAAAGTATTTTTGTTCACTAAAAATAAGAGACAATACAGTAGAAAGAAATTCGTTAAAAATTTTAAAGATTCTTACAAAAAAAAAAAGAAAAGAATTATCAAATTTATGATTGTCAAAAAAAAAAAAAAAACACGACAATAAAAGAAACAATTGTTTTTTATTGTCGTTACTTATTTATTTGAACAAATATTGATAGATTTGCTAGCTTTTTCTCCTTTTCTGCTTCTTTAAAAAATAAAATATTTACTTGCTCAATTTTGTTTAAATTTTTAAATTATAAAGGGCGTTAAATTTGTGCAATTAAATTTGGCAAATTTTTGGAAAAATTCGACTAAAATTCCAAAAAAAAGGAAAGGATGTTTTATTTCGCTACTATAATAACGCGTTATTTTAGCCACTAAAGAAAGTAATTTGAATGGAAAAATGTATCCTGATCTATAATGTCTATCAAATTATATCGATTGTTTGATTGATTGACTGTCCAAAATAATAGTCATCATATAATGGACTCCACCACAACAACAAAGTAACCGAACTTTCGTGACCGTAATAATATGTCAGTTGAAGATCAAAATTACTAAATAGGAAGAGGAAATCTTTTAGCATACCCATTTTTTTTGCTTAAAATAATCTATATAATTGCTTCCAATAATGTCAATAATTTTTTTTAACCACTCAGGATAAACATTTTTTATGTTTTGTGTGTTTTTACCACGACCAAAATCACGAAAGCTCTCTGAATATTACGTTAATAATGAATAGAAAAAAAAGATGTTATTTTTTATTGATAATAACGACGATGGTAAATATGCATATACATCCCTATAATTCCAGAATAGTTATTGAAATTTCTAACAAGATGTTTCGGTAGAACTAATGGAATCTGCTTTCTGGAAATGTAACAAGGTCAATAGATGCAGCATATGGGGATCCTCTCTCATGTACGATGCTATAAATTTAATTTGGATGATACAGCAACACACAAATGCACGAACATGCTGCTTCCATAAGCTTATTTCCTTTCGGAAATAATCCTAAAAGTTCCTAACAGAACTGCTTAAATGTATAGAAATTAATAATTATTCTACTTAACTTTTACGATATTGTTGGTAAAAATTATTTTATTAATTTTTAAATCGTAAAACAATACATTTAAAAAGATACATATACAGAATTTTCTTTTAAAAAATTAATTATAAAAAAAAATTTATAATTTAAGATATTCTGTGTGTTTTATAAAAAGAAAACACAGGAATTTAAAAAACTAAAATTTAATTATTTTAAAACATTGGAAGAAAAAAATTAATCCGTTTTAAGAATTCTAAGAAATAAATTAAAAGATAATATTTACATTCTATTCGTAGTTATTCATTAATTCCCATTTTTCAGTAGAAAAAATTTGATAAATGTCTTAAAAAGAACCTCATCAAAATTTCGATTATCAGTTGCACGGGATTATAATCTCAATAAACAACACGATTAAGGGAATTTTCGTTGTAAAAGTAGTCCTTACATTAGATTTGATGGGAATAGATGTCATGGCTGGGTCATACCGTCCAAATCAATATTTAGTGCAATTTGTATATCTTTAGTGAACTTCATTCTACTCTTTTAGGTGGATTAACAGTTTGCTGTGTGTCATCTATCATAGACTTAATTAACGTAATGTTAGAAGTGTTTTATTAAAAAATGGTGATCAGATTATTTATAAATGAAGCTTTTAAGCACTAAATTTGACAGTAGTTGACAAAGTTGGTTGCCATTCTGTGTTGACCGCACTGTTAAAATTTAATTTATTATGCTGCTTTGATAATAAGCAAAAATAATTAAAAATATCTGCCTGATCTTTATTATAATTAAATACTTTTCTTCAATGTTGTAAAATTTATTAGAAATTTAATAAATGCACCAACGTATAACGTGGATACACGTTAGTAACTTTAAATTACTTTGGTAGCTTATATCTTTGATTAACTAATTATCCTATATTTTTACTGAGTACATAGGTACAATAAAAATGTTTTAACTATCAAAACTTTTTTATTTATTTTAAAGTAAATGTGAAAATCGAGACGATAATATTATATAGTATTAGTAAATTTTAAAAATAATATTTAAAAGCTCTATAAAAATAATAAAAAAAAAAAAAAACATAGAGAAAAATGCGAGAAGTTTAGTGCGGATGAAGTGTTATGCATAATTAAAATATGTTTAAAATATTAATTCGCTATTAAATCGTTGCTCAAAATAGATAGATATATTTTTCAAGCATAAAAATATTAATTTAAAATCAGAGAATCGGTTCGCCAAATTAGAAAATTCGTAATAATCTTATTCAATAATTCACCATTTCTTAAATAACATAAATTGGAAGCGGAATAACGCTCTGTCAATACAAAAATTTATGATTTAAACTTGTTCGCTCGTAAAGGTTAATTATATTTAAAAACAAGGTCAATAAAATTATTTTTTTATTCCCCGAAGAAATTTTTATTTTCCATCAAATTATTTATAAATTACGAGTGTTATTTTTCTCCTTCCTTTTATTTTATGAAAGAAAAAGAAGAAAGGAAAAAAAAATCTTTACGCATTCAAGAAACTAAAACAAAGAATTTAATAAACATATCGGTTTGTTTCTTTTATTAAATCACGTATCTAAAATTTTTATCATTTATTTAAATCTCCTAATTACAAATTATTTGAATGCAAATAAAATTTTTAATGATGTTTATTTTGATTCTTACATTTAAATAAATTATTTATTTTTGAAAATTTGATATATCTTGCTGTTTAGCTGCTGTATAAATATTTATCATTCTGTGTTTCTTTTCTTGAACCTTGTTCGACTATTTTTAAGATGATTATTTAAAGTTTTTCTTTGCATTATTGATGCAACATGATTATATAAAACTTACAGCCCCTTCAGTGGAACGTTTATGTAGACTGTGTGTCTTAATAGATGCTGATATGTGGGATTATATACAGTTTAAAGTATGTTTTAATTAATGAAAATTCATTTATCAATCTGATATTCAAAATGGCAGTTTATATATGCAAGATACTTTAAGACGACGAGACAATAACGTGCATACTTTACTGACATTATTGTTATTAATATTAAATGGCATCCGTAAACTCTAATTTCGACTATTATACGCGAACTAAACCCATAATCAAGTCTAAACAAATGCAGTTTAAGTTATCCACCGTTTATTCCGTCTTACAACACATAATTAACCATGTAGATCCATTTCAAGAATTACGGTTCATTAATGTTCAACTCGGCTCAACAACAGATTAACGTAATAAATGCTATTTATTTTCAGTTTTGGGGGGAAAAAGTTTTAAAATGTTTATGTTACTATTAATTAATTTTATGCACTAGTCAGAAATATGATAAATTGTCATACCATTAAATATTAATCTGTTGTTCCATTTAATTACATTAAGGTTAATATTAAGATAATGTAATTTAATAATTTACAGTTATAATCATTCACTCGTAGTAATCTATAATGGCACAACCATAACCAGATTTATATTCTCAAAGTACCATATATCAGCAGTAATGCACTCCAGATATATGAGTGATTTTCCTATAGAGTTGTACAAAACTATAGAAGCCACTTGTATATTTATCTTTACAGTTGGCAACTATCGAGTACGAACAGCTTTTTGGATTGGATTACATGCTTCTTTTCTAAACCGAGCAATAGCTCTAATCGCATAGTTTGTTCTAAAGTTGTGTCCCAGATTATTACTTTCAACTTTTAGAAAGAAAGCTATATCGTAAGAACACACATTGATTCGCATTAAATCTCCACTGTTACGTTGTTTTTTATTTTATTAAGTTTAGTGTTTAGTTTTTCTTTCACTATCTACTATAACAGTTGGTCTGAATTTTTCTCTTTCTCTCTCTCTTCTTTTTTCTTTTCTAAACGAATTACGAGAACAAATTATTATTTTCTCTTACTACCATATATCAAAATTTTCAGTATTTATCATAACTTTTGTTTTCTTTCTTTTTCTTTCTTAGGTGATGATGTGGATCATGCAATTACGTCAACTGGCTGTGTTTTCCTATTAACAATAATGTTTACAGTTTTACATTATCTTATTTCGTAAACAATTCAAATGAAAGGAACTGTAAACATGCAGGTTAGTATAATCAAGTTTTTTTTTTTTAATTATATGAAATTTTATTATTAAATATTTATTAGTCTGATTTAATAATCAAAAATCAATGATTTTCTTTTTTATTAGCCATAAAATGTAAGATTTATTAGATTTTTTTTTCCTTTGTGTAATCTTATGAATTGAAACCATTTCAATAAAATATTGGATTAAATTTATCTTTCGTAACATTCGAAATTCAATGATAAATCCGAATAAAATGATTAAGAAACAAATGAATATTAGTATAATCCTTAAAATAATTTTCGTCTTAGATTTTCTTCTTTCAATTTATTATAAATTTTGATTGATTCCTTGATTAACATCGGTAAGTTTTCAGTTCAAGTGATTCTGACAAACTTTTGAAAAGTCTTTGATTAATTACCGATCGAAAATTTGAACTGTCTTCAGTTTTATCTTTCTAGAAGTAGAATTAATTTTTTCTGGACTTAGTAAGATTTCTGATACGATTACACAAGTGTGTCCATTTTCGTTTTTCTTCTTTTTTTTTCTGTAAATGACGTTTAAAAAATTCTAGAATCCGATACGTA